>JARJEC010137515.1:0-14093 GCA_030264575.1 Tachinus sp. AB-2021 | reverse complement strand
TTGGTGCTAGTCTAAACATACACACACAGTGCATAAACTAAACATACACACAACTGTATATGTGTAAGCATATAATGTAATGGATGTTTTAGAAAGTTGACTTTGACGTGGCTTTAAAACATAAAACCAATGCCAATTGAGATACCTCCGTAGCTCAATTGGTAGAGCAGTGGACATGAAATCCAAAGGTTATGGATTCGATCCCCATCCGGTAAATTTTTTAACATCATTTATTTCAAATGGAGTGATGGCGTAGTAATTTAATAATTATAATATTCTAATTTTAACTTAGGCTCCATTTAAAAATTTAAATTGTGAATAATTATTATGTACAATCTTTGTAGCTATTTTGTATTTCTTTTAAGTGCATGCTAATTTAATGCCAATATGATTAACTAACCTAAAGCTTTGTTTATACCATGTGATTTACTTATTATTTTACTTATGATATCAAATAAAACATTACACAGATGTTTGATTGAAATGTGATATTAATATTACATTACACGTGGAAACATCGTAGTGTAAACTCAATATCGTATAACACACTTCTATGTGATTTCATATTTGAAATTATCATAAGGAAAGTCACATAGACTTTCATAAACTATGAATTGTCAGATTTGACTAGACTTGTCAGCAAGTTTATTTTACAGAGTTGAATTAATACCAGAATTTTTTACATATTTATTATTTAAATATATAAATTGTGAGACTTGATTTCCGTAGGACGGGCTTAATAAGTAGCATGTTTTTTGGATTTGAATGATCTCTATATTTGATTACATTTGATCGGTTTGCTAAATTTTGGCGTATTGTTACAATTTGTAAATTTTTTTTATATTTCGTTATATTTAGTCACATTTTAAAGTATGTTGTTACATTTCTCAACTTTTTCCTACCGTAACATTTCTGTTAATAAAAGGATAAATTTTTTTGCTCGATTTACTTTACAAATTGATTGTTGGAGATGTTTGCGAAAATTTAACAGGGAGTCTAAATAGACTCCTAGGCATTTCACTTGTGTTTTGATTGGGATAATCTACCAATTCAGTGTTGTTGGTAAAAAGTTTTAATGTTTGTAAATTTTTTGTGAATGTAATTTATTCAGATTTCTATGTATCAATTTTAAAATTTACGGCATTTCTGTAGTATGTTCAGGTGTGTTTGATTTTGCTACTAAGGCATAAAACGAACCCTAAATTTGAGCCTTGTGGCACACCAGCAGTTTCAGAGAACAATGAGTCGTTCACTTTCACCTAGAATTTTGTGTTTTGTAGATAACTGTATGTAAGAATTATGAATGTGTGTATGAATTTGATAATGTACAGTAGATAATTTTGTCATCTTTTTATAAATTTATAGGTTAAATTCTTTTTTGACATCAAGTATGATCATTTCAGTCACTTTGCCGTTGATTATATTGATGTCCTTCAATACGAACAATTTGTTCCATGACCACTTAATTGACTCAGTTTTGTTTACTGTCTTGTTGAGTCAGAAAGCGTTTTACCTTTATGTGAAATTCTTGTTATTCGTTTCTTTCGTTTTTGCCTAATACATGACCTTTTTTTAATATATCTTCCAATAATTCTGCTTTATTGTGATCCAACAAATGAGCGATTTGCGGTTTTATAGACTTTACCAATTATCTTTATGTGAAAGTTGTTTATGACAAATTAATTAATATCTGTTAGTGTTGTATATGTAACCCCATTAATGCAAACAAACTGAATTAATTAATATTTGTCTGGTCCGATATTTAAAAAAAAAATTTAGTGGCAGGTGTTTTTTTCTTTTCTTGTATCCTGGTATTATAAATTTTGTTAGCCTTTGTTTTTCTCTCTTCATTTTAGAAGAATTAAGAAAAAAAAACAACATTTTAGTATGTTATTTGTAGTATTTCGCGTCGTTTCATACAGTTTGGTTTTGAGTTGTTTTTTTAATATTATCTTTGATTACTATTTTAATATATTTTGTTCAAATATTTTGCAATACTTTATTTATATGTTTTTTCAATATTTACTGCAATTTCCATTTTTTGTTTGTTCAAATTGCAACTAGCATCTAATCATTTTATAACATATTACAACATTTGGGACAGTTTCTCAACCGTACTTATTAACATTCGATATTTTTGCAATATATTTACAAAAAGTTTATACGAACTAGTTCTTATTTGCTGGAATACGGTTATATTCATTTTGAAAATATTTTATTATTTTCAGAACGAACTAGTTAAATTGATGATTACATCAGACGGTCCATAAAACGTATCCAGTGAGAACCAATGGCAATGCCAAGATTAATTTTTATATTTCAGATAGAACACATCTAAACTGAAAATGAGGAGATATTAAAATTTGAACAGAAAATCAGCACAAAACATGCAAATACATCGTACAATATTTTTACCATATTTAAGCAAATTTTTGTGGTACATTTTAACTTTTAACATTATTTATTTAAGAATAAGTAAATATCATTTTTTATTTCACGCTGCTTTCCATATTTGCTAGCGGTCAATATTGTTGTTGCATAACGATTAATTAAATAGTAACGTATAATAATGCATATTAATATATGGTGGCGTGAGAGTCTCCCGTTTATCCGCCTCGTTTTAATTGCCGCTAAACAATTTTTAGTCGTATTGTTTAAATATGCGATTCGAACAAAATGTTGTCGGAGGATAGGAGGTGCGCGCGAACAATGTTTATCAAGTTTTGCAGTTATATCGACCGTGCAAATCTGCATTACGGTTCAAACTTTTTTTAAATTCATTTATTTTCTACACCATTAACGATGCGATGCGCAACAATATTATGAAAGCTTGATAATATCGGAACAACAAAGAATATGTTAATTTCAAATAGCTCAATGTAGCCAAGGTTTTACATAAATACAAAATGTCAGTGACTTAAATAATGCAGTTATATTAATATATATTATTAAGTACATAGAAAAGTTGCATAAAAATAATGTTTAGTAGCAATTGCATTATTCCATTATTATTGTAATTTAACTCAATTTAATAATCAAAATGAAGAGTGTTATTTCCAAATAACGTTTCTGAACGAAAGAAGAAAATACGTAAATATATGTGTGCATTGATAATTAACCAGATATAATTTTTAATGCATAACATAGATTTAGTAGACTATTTGCCTGATTAACTATAAACCAATCATATCGAGCAATTTTTTTAAATTAATAGTCAATGTGCACATCTTGTTTTAATCAAGTTGCAACCAAAATAATTTCATGCGATTTCTAGAAAACCATATTTTTTTAAATGCATTTAATACATTACTGTTTGTGCGAGCCATTCTAATCAGAAGCAAACCTACAATGGAAAATAATCTGCAGTAGTAGTGAGTAAAATTTTACAAGAAGTACAATCATTTGTATTAAAACATTTTTTATAATATAAGTATAAGAATGACCGCAAGCTCGATCTATTTCTAGATGAAAGTTACACTGATTTTTAGATTAAATCTGCCGTGCAAACGGACACAAATTAAAATTTGTTGTAAAATCATTTTTGTTCTAGTAGACCAGCCGTCGATTAAGGGCGCCACTTTTATTAGATGTATTTAATTTTTTTTCCGTTTTTATACACATCTGTCATTTTTGGCAACATTTGGTGATTTGTTGCGTGTTCAAGCCAAGCATCTACTTAACATTTTGAGAACATTGTTTTTTGGCACGTTTTTTGTATAAACTCGTGAATCTAACCCGCGACAATTAATTCATCGCAAGTCTTTTTTATAATCAATTGTAATTAATACATTGATGATTCAAGTGCAACACTTATTAAATGTTGCTAGTTTGAATTATTTTATGTCGGTTACTTAAAATTGTTCAAACTTTCATCCAGCTTTTCTGTTAAAGTTAATAATGATAATTCAATTCTGTTTTTGGTATTAATATGAGCAGCTTCATAATAAAGGATTTTTATAAAAATATAATAATATACTAAGTTTAGTTGCAAATTGTCCAATTTTTTAAAAACTTTTTTATTATAATGATGTTTACTTAAAAAAATATCCAGGAAAAATAATCACAAAATTATTATATTTGTCTTAAAAACTGAAAGGAAAATGAAATTTTTTATGATGTAATCCTCTCAATGGCTTCTACCAAAAAAAGGTAGATATTTTACAATGTTTATGTTGTGTGTGTCAAATTTAGTATGTCACACATGAAGTAACCATTTTGTTAGTAATATTTTGACAGTTGAATGTATGAGATAAATATTATTTTGGATACTGCTAGGCAAAAACGTGTCTCACTATTTCACAATTTCATAATATTCTATAAAATTTTTTTTGCAGTTTTAAATATTTCATGAGTGGTTACCGCTCGTTAGTTTTTGTGAAAATAAGATTATGCGGAAAAATGAAATGTATAAAAAATAAAATAAAATTTCCCTACTGTATTCTTTGATAATTTGAAGTGATTTTTGACATTATTTAATACGACGTATTGAAAAATGTACTTTTTAAATTATTTTATTTTTGCTTCTGGAATGATATTTCCGAAAACTTGAAGGAAAATTTCACTTTTTCAAATTGAATAATCTTCACAAAAGATTAAATTTTCATTCAACGTCGGCCTACTTCTGTGATTTCTTTGGAATAATCACCGACGCCAGAGATTAATCTGGAAATTTTGTCGCTTCCAATCTGATTTATCGGATTCTTTAACGTGTATGCATTATCTAAACAGTAGACGGGACTTACACGTTTTCTTAGCACTGAAGAAAAGTATGCTCAATGTAACGTTTCCTTAAAAGTGGTTAGTGAGATGTTTCATCATTCATCACACTAACCAGTGAGTCACTTGGGCGGCTAATACATTTATTAAAAACTGTTTTATTTATGTTAATTTTTTTAAGTTGTTCTATTTAACTTTTAGATTTTTATAATATAAAAAATAATTACAAGGTTTTTCTTTCTAATTCATTTAAAATAAGTTTTTATTTGATAATTTATAAATGGAAACAATATTAAATAAGATTTCTGATAATCAAATTTTTGTCATTTTATAAAAAAAAATTCAAAAAGGAGAACGAAATGAAAATTAAGCAAACAATTCATTTAAATGTTTGTGGAAATTAAAAAATTTCAATAAAACATCAGGATTTTTTGTTTTAGAATTTTGTGCTATTTTTTTAACTTCAAAGATGTTTCAAGAAATAATAATCGGAAAATAATTTGTTTTTATTATATTTTTGAGAGTTAATAATTTAGTTATTTTAAGAAAATGCAGAAATATTAAACAAATCATGTTCCAAAAAATATAGTTTCTCTGAAAACTTATACTTAATATAAGAATATTAACACCTTTTTGATGTTTTAGCAAAAAAAGCTTTTATTTTTGAATGTTGCTTGCCTTTCTAACTACTTGGAGGTAAAAAAATATTTTGTGTTGAATTTATTAAGAAAAAAATAAAAATAAATTTCTATAATTGTTAGAGAATAATCGGCATTTTTGTATTTAAAATAGTGTTTTTTTTCAAAAACTTTGTAAAAGTAGAAAAAATTAGAGACTAATTGGCGTTTTTTATTTAAAATATTGTTTTTTTTTTTCAAAAACTTTGTAAAAGTAGGAAAAATTATCCTAATTTTTTAACTTAATAAATGTTTTTTAATTCTTTCTACATCAAATTCTAAGCCAAAAATAAAGAATAACGTTTTTGACATTTTGCTTCGTTTTCAAGTGAGTGTAAAGATTTAAAACTTTTGTAAATGGATTTTGGAGCAACATAATCAAAATTACAAGTATGATTTTAGGATTAGATGAAGCGATTTTCATAGATGACTTAAAAAATATTCACAATAATTATATCGCGTTGTATTAGACAAAGAAGATTACAAGAAAGATTTAGCATTTATGTGTGGGGGGCAGATTATTTCAAGAAAACATATGTCCAAAGTTAATCAACATGTGTTTTGAGAAATTAAATATTTTATATTTTGATTTTTAAAATATTTAATTATACAATTTTTTTCTAAATACAAACCATTTTACTTTAAAATACAAGAAATAGTGAACCAATTTCTCATATGAAACATCTATTGGCGCGTTAAAATGATTGTTGCTGTGATAAACATAGTGGCGACAAGAGCGATAGCAAGATGTGTGCGCTAAAATATTAGTGACGGTGACAAATAATATCATGAGTGATAGTGACCGAGAACTAATAATTTGAATATTTTAAGAAAAATTATATGTGATAATAACAGTAAATATATAAAAAAATAATTAAATAAAAGATTTGTTTAAGTATTAAGAATTACAAATTATTTTTATGTTAAATATATTTTTGCAAAACTATTTACAAATAAATTATTGTTCTATTATAAAAACATGATACAATTGTGAAAATGAAAAATTTTGTTTATATAATTTTTTAATTCGAAAGTATTTTTTAACATAATAGTTTTTTAGAGAATTAATTAATTAGTTTTTGAAACATAATGTTTAGTTGTTGAAAATTTATTTTATTTTAAAATATCTAAGAATTATGAAATTATGTTTCTTGAAGAATAAAAAAATGTAATAATAATACTTTTATTATTGACTGAAAAACTTCCCAGAACAATGTAATATGCAATTATGTATAAACTAAAAAATTAATTAAATAAAGAACATGTTTTTGTACATACACACAAAAACTACCCATAACTTACATAAAATCAATTATCGTTATTATTATAAAACAATTTTAAAACAAAATTAAGTAATGAAACAATGTACAAAGTTTTAAATAATAATGTTTCTTTATTCTGCATTATTCTGTTATAAGAAATAAAGCTTTTTAAAATATCTTAAATTAAAAAAAAGAAAACACGAAAACAAAATTCTAAATAATTTTTTTTCATTTTACAAATATTTTACACTTTTAAAATTTTAATGTTATGCCTGTCTGGCACTATGCAATTTATTATATTAAAAGTTGTACAGTTTATTGAAATACGGCATTTCATTGTCTGCTATTTTAAATTCCGGGGAATACCGTATTTTTATAAACTGTACAACGTTTGATATAACAAATTCTATGGTGTCGGACAAGAATTATGTTTTATTATTAGAACATTACATGATTTGGCAGTATGAAATGTATGAAATGTTTCAAAACATTTGCGAAATGTACGAAAATTCTTGCGATTTTAATTTAACATTTTAATTTTTTTTGTAAATTTTGCATTTTTATAATATATCTATTATACTATCTTATATTAAACATGCTGAAAATTTTCAAATACTTAAGTATTATATATATATATATATATATATATATATCAAGCAATTTTTCTAAACATTATACGTTTGACATTTCCGGGCAAATTATGGATAATTTATTTGCATTGCTAACAAATACTTAAATGTATATACTTTTGCATAATATTGCTTTTCCGTCAAGGAAAAAATCCAATAATAACATTTACATTGGTAATTGAATATCCATACACGTTTTAAATAATATAGTTTCGCGCATAAGGAACAATTAATCCCCATTTTGCTTCCATTTATTTATTTGTTTTCCACATAAATATTTATGTCATGTTTTATATTTATATATACATTATTTTATAATCGCAACTTTTTTAACGAGCTCGCTTTAACCGAGTGTGAAAAAGTTACCACGGAGTGAATCAAAATTCAAGGTCTCCAAATATGGAAGAGTTTAGACTTCCTCAAAAATTTGTAACGGGTTTAATGTATATTATTAATTTTGTTTATTATTATGTATTACTTAGCTGTTGTAGGAAGTGAAAACTTGATAGGTTTTGTTAATACGCCGCCGAATTGTTAGTTATGATGGAGGAAATAATGTGGTCGGTTAAAACATTCGCAATTTGCTGCTTGAATTTTAATGTTGAAAACAATCATGTATGGCTGAAAGCGCAACGAATTAATATTCATTAGGGGATTTACTTTTTCTATCTTATTGTTAAAATAACAAATAAGTTTAATCTTTTGTTATTATTTATTTCTATGATTTGTTAAGAAATTTTAAAATTGCATTTTTTAAATTAACATTTTGTTGACCAAGTTTCTAAAGACATCAATAAAGCATCTGCTTTAATAAAGAATACGTTTCAAATTAGAAATTACACCTATTATTTTTTGGTTAAAAATATTTAGTATTATGCAGTATAAAATAAGTTTGTGGAGTTGAAAAAATAATGTGTATTTATTGTAGGTTATTATTATAAGTTCAGTTAGTTTTTATTGTGTTTTTTCTATAAGTATAACTTTATTTTCTAGTAAAATTTATGTTTTATGTTTTTTTAATGTTTTTTTAAAATGTTTTTTAATGTTTTTTTAATGTTTTTTTATGTTTTTTATTGGTTTTATGTTATTTATTTTATTTTTGTTTTTTATGTTATTTATGTTTTCTTAATTACTAAATACGTTTGATCATATTTAAATAATAAATTTATTTCTATTTGTTTCTAACTATTGAATTTATTTTGAAAACACATATATTTTTAGTTTATTTAAATCTTTTATGGGTTTGATTGACTCTTTTGAAATATGTTACGGTCCATTACAACGCTGTTATTTTATTTCACTTGTTATTTTTGTTTATTCTTTGTTTTTGCCGTTAATTTAAAAAATCTTTTGCATAATTTGATTTTCTTAAATTATTTTCAATTGATTTTTTTTAATATCGTAAATAAAATTTACTGTTTCCGTTTAGTTTTTGATTATTTTATGATTGGTATTTATTTGTTTATATATATATATTTTTTGTATGTTTTATGTTTATTTTTTATATTTAATTTGTTTTTTTTAATATTGTTGATTTATTTCAAAAATCAACATGTTTTTGTTTCTTTTTGCTTTATTTTTTGCTCATTTGTGTTAGTTTTGTATATTTTTTGTTTATTATTAATATATATTTGATATATATATATATATATATATATATATATATATATATATTTAATTTTCCATTTAATTCTGCCTTTATTTTTTTTTAGTTTGACATTTTTGTGTATTGTCTGAATATTTTTATTGATTTTTGTTTGTTCTTCAACATATTATGATTTGTTTCTTAATTATTTTCATATTTCGTTTATTTTTAGTTATTGTTTATTTAATTTGTTTCTTCTTTATTATTGTTATTTCATGATTATTGTTTTATTTTATTATTTTTAAAAATTTATTAAACACTTATTTTTGCTTTGTGTTTTATTACTTTATTATTTGTGTTTTTTTTTTTTATAATTAATGCAAAGTAAACATTTGCATTAATTTTTTTTAGTTCAATTTAATTTTTATTTGTTTATTTTTCCTTTATGATATTTTTGTTTTGTTATTTATTATTTTTTTGTGCTGTTATTTTTTCATAGATTTAATTTTTCTATATTATTATTTTGTTTGGCATTCCTTTATTTTTTGTTTACTTTTTATTTAATCTTTAGACTCTTGCGAAATTTGTTATTTATTTTTCTCATTTTTTGTCGTTTTTAGTTTAAGTTTACTTCTTATTAATATTGCTACTTTTTGTTTAATTTGCATTTTCTACGATAATTTCGATATTTTTCAATATTCTGTTTGATTTTTTTATTATTTGTTTGAATTCATTTTCACGATTATTTTTTGTTTATCAGTTTTTAGCTTTTGTTATTTCTGTTTATATATTTTTTATTTCTGTTTGTATATTTTTTGTACAATATTTATATATTTTATAAGTTAGCAGTGAGTGAGTATTATTTAAAATGTGGAAACCACGTAAATAACATGAACATATTAACAAAATTTAATAACAAAGAAATACAAACAGTTTAATTTACGTTCTGAACAATTCAAAATATATTACATTATACGCCATGTAACAGATTTCACTGGCTCAACGAGATGACACGCTCGACAGTCATATCCTCGTATCGCTAGTAAAAACCCGTTTATCTGGTTAATATTAGTATTAATAAAAATAACTATTGTTTCTTTTGTTACATTAAAAAAATATATATATTTTTTAAATTGGTTTCATTTTTAATTTTTGGTTTATTTTATTTTTGGCATTTTGTTAATTTTGCGATTAATTTTGTTTAAATATTTTTTATTGTTATTTTTTGTTTATTTTATCTTTATTTAGTTTGTTTTCTTTTTTTTTATTTTCGTATTCACGCCACCCTGTACATAGGTGGCCAAATTTTGTTACTATAATAATTCTGATAAAACGGTTTTGAGCTAATTTTGCTATGACTTATTGATAGTTTTTTTTATCATTTCTCGTTTCGAAATACGTTGGTTGCTATTACTTAAAAAGGTGCTCATAAAATAACCTGTTTCCAACGTAACAATTAAGCCAAATGGCCACTATTTGGCTTAATTCTTAAGTTGGAAACAGGTCATTTTATTAGCATCTTTTTAAGTAGAATCCAATGCCACACCTGCTTACTTAACAAATAGCAAATAATTATCAAGAAAAATTGGTTTGCCAAACGCCTTTTATGCGATTGATTTTGTAAAAATCAAATTATCTGGTATTCACCAGCTTAGCACAGAATTCGTTTCATAGAAATTTACTTATTAAACATATTTTCCGGTGCTTTTCAATTGATCTGTTAAAAGAATTGTCTGTAAGTATTTATGAATATTAATACAATATTACGAAAAAATAAATGAGTTGGTATTGATTGTTACTCATTTTTAGTAGATAATTAAAAAACAGTTTTAGTTGTGTTGTTGACGGATTGTTAATACAGATGTAATTAAGTGTATAATTTACTTAAAAAATCTATTAAAAATATAATATAATATATAACATTAAATTGTGTGGCTTTTACTATTGAATATAAAATGAAAATTAAATTAAATATAAAACCGAGTGCTCCATCGCAATACATAACATAAACCATTACTGCATGTTTTTCTGCTTGTATATGTTTTTTGCTGTAGCAAATACATAGTTGTAGTGGCATGATGCATTATAATTTATATAGCATGGCATTTACTGTCTTAATAATTGCGCTGATTTTTTATAATAATAATAATCGGCTCGAATAGCTGGGAGCTGATTTACTGTCTGCATTCATATGTTCGTGACTATCAATTAACTGTAAAAAATAAATCGTTTAGAATTGGGCATTTTGAAGATGCTTACGAAGAAATATAAATGTAAACCAGTCTAGAAACAAATGCATGATTGGAATGAAATTTAAAAAAAATGGTTTACTTGTTTTCTATAGTTTTAATATGAACGGTAGTAATTAATTGTTAATATACAAGGTGATTCATAACAGCTTGTCATATTCTAAATCAAATACTGAACAATAAATAAAAATAAGGTTTTTTGAAATTTTGCTTTATTTTGTTTAGAATTTTGCTTTTCCATCTGCTATGAATTACCATGTGATATAATTGTCATAGTTAGCAAATTTGATTTTTAATAACCTTGAGTAGTTTTACTTTAGTTTAAAAATGGAAAAAGAAATGTGTAGAAAATGATCAGATTTTGAAAAATGTAGAGGAAGTGTTATTAAAATATGTTGACAATTGTTTAAAAAATATTGAAATATGTCAATGTTACGAAATGATCAGAATTTGCATAAAAAATTGCCGCTAATTTATATTGAAAATCTTGAGAGAATACCGCAAAATGTCGAGAAATATTAAGAAATGTTGCCAATTGTTGATATTTAAACATCAAATATTAAGAAATTTTTGAGTACTGAAAAAAAATCGAGAAAACTATATTATTTCCAAGTGTTGGGAGACATTTTTTTGATGGGATTGTGAAATACTGAAAAATTTAAGAGAAATATTGAAAAATGAAAAGGTATTGCAAATTGTAGCAGAATTGAAAAATCAAGAAATATTGCCAAATGCAAATTGTCGATAAAATAATGAAAAATAATACGTAATCAAAAGATTAGTCATTCAACGTATTTGAGATGTTTATACAATTCTATAATCATGCAAGAACGTTTAAAGTACTTATATGTTTATGCAATAGTCCGGGCGGATGGGTAGATCACTATGGTATTAACTAGTGGTCCAGATAATTTATTTTGGAAACCCACCCGATTCCCCAGTTATTGTGTGTGTAATAAACCCACCTGAGGTGTTTAAACAATTCTAAGAATCAATACAGAAAAGTTTAAAACAGAAACTCTTAGTGATTTGTCGGGAGCTTGGGTGGTTCTCTATGACATTTAATAGTACAATTATTTATTTATTTAAAACTTACATGCAAATTTATTTATTTGTTATTATAATCGTGGATAACAAATAACATACTATCAAAAACAATACCAGTGTTGTCTAGCAAAAGGCAGGGGATAGTCTCAGCCCAATTTTATTTAATGTCATCATGGACGAAATCATTAAATTAGTCCATAAAGAGATTTAAATATTCTTGAATACGTGAAATGTTTTAAGCCACGCTCCGTACGCAATTCATACTGATGGCAATATTTTACGTTAGTAAAAACGCAATAAATCGACGTTAACAGAGGTGCAGCTCTCAAATGATTGTCACTTTATCTTTTAACTAATTTCATATTTGTTTATTGAGAATTGTTTAGAAAAAAAAATCTATCCGGCCATCGGAATAGATTTTTGATTATCTCTATAACAAATGCGTTTCTTTATGTCTAAATAAGAAGCTAAAATATGGGTTTTTAAAATGTCAATTGAACGAGAAAAACAACAATTTGACAAAAAAGTTGTTTATTTATATGTATACGAAATTAATTTTCTTAATTTGCATTATTAAATACTCAATTGTTTGAGTCCCGAAAGTCAAAAATCGAGCCTTAATTAAGGACGTAAAAGCTGCCGTTTGCTATGCTTATGACGCGATTATAATATCCGAAGACGAGAATAACCTTCAACGACTCTTGTATAGATTTGAAAAAACGGCAGCGCGCTTCAATATGTTTATCTCAATTGAAAAACACAATCACTTACGATTTGAGAGCCCAGATGTTACAAACTAGCCATATACGACGGAAGTGTAGAACAGGTAATGAGCTTCGAATAACTCGGAGCCAACATAACGAACTACCGAAATCTCAAATTACAGATATTAGAGCAGAACAGTTAAATCATCTCTAATATTAGTATTCTTGCGGGACGTAATATGGCAAAACAAATACATGAGCATCATCACCAAAGCACGAATATATAAGACATGTGTCGTCATCTTGTCGTAGGCTGTCGAAAACAAGAGCAGAGACAACTAGAGAAAACTACTACGAAAAGTCTGCTCCGAACAACAGAATTGAGAACACTAAGATCAATAACAGGACAGACTGACAAAGAAGTGAAGAGATTAGAAACAGATGTAAAACCGAAGACATAGTAAGATGGTCCAGGATGAGAAGCAGAGAGTAGAGAAACTATGCAAAAAGAGCAATTAGCAAAAATTGCGAAGGAAGATAAACCAAACAAAACAAGACCTATTGGAAGACCTCCGAAACGATAGCACCAGAGCTGGACGTCGATATCACAGAACTAAATCTAAAATAGCACTCCTGTGGTGCACACAGGACAAAGTCCTACATTAAGAAGAAGAATACAATTGTGAATGTTTTCTGGAATTGGACACTAGAGATCTATACGAAAATAAACAATTGTTAATACTATTCGACAGAAACGTTTAGAATAAATTGGAAAAAATATGGAATTAATTTTTAGTTTATTGTAAAGAGTCTGCTTAATGTATCGACAGGATTATGTTAATAGACTTTATTATCGTCATTAATAATATTGTAACCACATTTGACATAAAACTAACATACAAAAAGCTTCAATTGCATTTTTGTCATAAATGATATAACAAATGGTTCGTATATTATCAATATTTTTTATAAATGTCACGAATTCTAATACTTACCAACGCGCAAGGATGAAAATACAAGTGCGTACGTAGTACGAGTAGTATTTTCCAAAGATTGCTATTACAATGAGTGTTTCATTTATAAAAAAATATGGATAAACAAGCCAATAGGTTATATTTTGTATGAGAATATTATTTCTGCATTTATTATAAAGTTCATATTGACTTTAATTTGTCAAATATGACAAATATTATTTGAATTTCCTTATCGATAAGTATGCTTAGC
>JARJEC010137509.1:0-11920 GCA_030264575.1 Tachinus sp. AB-2021 | reverse complement strand
TACAGTGCCAAAATATTACGAACGTCTAAAGGAAAAATTAATAAAATGGTTACTTCACGTGTCAAATTTGATATACGTATAAAATCAAACATTGGAAAATTTGTAGATATTTTTGGGAGGAGCATTTAGTTTTACGGCATAAAAAAATCTATATTTGCTTTCCAGCTTTTAGGACAAACAAATAATAATTTTATGATTATTTTTACGGGACAATTTATTCACAAGCCTTTTCAATAAAGAAGTTTAAAAAAATCACTAAATATTTGAACAAGAATACTTCATTTGAAAGCTGCAGTTATACTTATTATTAGTTTTTGCGAGAAGCTGGGTGCAAGATTTTTTTAAGCAACAATTTTGAGCTGTAAAGCTTCAAATTTGTGACAAAAGTGCTTTATGCACCTTGCAAGTTTTCTGAACATAATTGTGGCGCCTTTTTGTGTATAACTGTTTTCAAGTTCCTCATTGTGTCTTTGTGGATATTTCCCGTTCTTAGTACTCCTTTTTGGCATTATACCCAAATTGACCACCAATTGTTCCGTAGAAAATTAATTAATTGTCTTTCGGTATAGTGGAGAGCTTTTATGAACCCATTGCATGGAATCCTGTTTTGTGTATCCAGATCTCATTTTCAGTTACAATTCTAAAGAAGTTTATATTTTGGGATAAAGCAGTTAAATTCTCTTTGGAAATTTGTCAAATGCATTGGCATTTCTATTTATCCAATAACTGAAAGTTTTACTAGGCAATCAATCAACACAAAATCTTCAACTTTCTTGAGGATTTCGTCGGTTTGTGCTTTCGGAAGTTTTTCACACTTTGGGTCATCATGAATTTAAAGAAGTTATTTAAAATTTTTTAAAGAAATAAAATAGTATTATGAAGGGATCACAACTATAAATGTTTTTAATACTGACCTTGACTATGCTCTTTATTTTCAAACATAATAAGTATTCTAAAACTATAACAACACAAATTCTATGATCTAGTAAATGATATTATGGCGGGAACAAAATGAAAAATAGTAAAAATTCGTATAACTTGCGTCTTTCGTTCTATTCTAAAGATGTAGTCATACAGGATATTCCACGTGCAGGCCGAGTACTGACCTTCGTGGAATACCCCTATATACTATATGTTCTATTCCATTGTAGTCTATTTTGTATTCAAAATAACTTTTTTATTGCAATATTATAGTTTTGTTTTTTACTTAGTGTAAAATTGATTTAAATGTCACACAAACACTTAACAAGTAAAAAAGTTTAAATGCTAATTGTTAAATTTTGTATATTAGTTCATTCAATACACCTATTACACATGAAATTTGCTCTCAGTTCTTATTAAAAATATTATAAAATAAAACAAATATTAAAAATGACGCGCAATTTAAGATTTTTCTCTAATAAAGTTTTATCTTTGTTTTTATATGTAGTGCGATACATGTATAAAATTAACCGTGATTTTATGTGCTCATTTTCTACCAATAAAAATTTTATGTAACTGTTCTTTCTATTCGAATATTTTTTGGTTTCATGCTGTTTAATTAAATTACTATGCAATTTATAAATACAATTCAAAATGTTTGAATGAATAAATTTTAGGATTAAAATTAATGCGTTATTATTCTGCATCCGCAATAATAATTCAAAATGTATTATAAGTTAGAATAATGAAATTAAATTAATTGGTATTTATATAATAAACAATGGAAATACGTAATCAAATAATTTAAATTTATGGAAAATGTGGATCATACAAATTTTAAGAACGAGTTATTGCAGTAACATAACAACGTAGTAAAATTTTGCAGAAATATTCCATTCTATCTTCATATTATGCGAAGTAATAAAAATCACCGCTTCTGTATCGTGGTGTAGCTTTTTGTGGAAACTAACGACGTCCCGGCTCTTATCACCTGCTGATAACTATGCTGTGTGTAAAGGAGCCAACTTTTAATAGCGGCGCTTCCGGATGATCGCGGATTATCCTGCGGATTTTACGCGGAGTTTGGCCGTTCCTGAGGAACTTTACAGTCTCGTAATACCATCGTCATTGTACGACAAATAAGAAGAGGAAACAAGATATAAATGTGTAGATTTTTAATGCCGAGAAGATAAACGCTTGTATTATCTCGACTGATAGTTCTACGAGAGGATCCCGTGTCATTGGTGTTGATTGATTATACAAGCTGGCACAACGTTGTGTACCTGGCGATTATTCATTTCGCGAAACGTTAATCATGAAAAATATTATATCATTATAAATGAATATTAATTTTTCGGGCGTTATTTCCGGAAGAATGATTCTGTTGTAATATTTTACCAGGCTGTCAGAAGTGAGTCTACATATACACAATATTGCGCTATTATGATTACATAATTTTTTAAATTGGACTTTTTATTTTAGTTGTGAAAATCCTATTTTTAAGATATGTTTATAAAAAGAAATGTTAAATTATGATTTTAATTGTAATACTAGAATATATCACAATGGAGGAAACCGGCAAGGAAATCCAAGGCGATGGAAACTTGTCTATTGAGGATACATCATCTTCTCATGACATTCTGCAGATAGATAGTCCAACTGAATCGTCAGTGCCAGATTCCGCGCCTGCAATGGTTTCTTCGCAGAACTTGAGCGGCCAAGGTGGGGGAAAGTTTAGCTTGCGCTGCTGGAGTTACCTGAACAACTTTTTTACTTCCAGATCAGGAATCATTGGGTATTGCAGATCTCCCGCTTTTAGAAAATGCCGTTGATGGAACAGAAGATATGAAGAATGATGAAGACAAAAAATCAAAAACTGAGCATGTTATTGATGTGGGAGCGGCTTTAGCTAAAGATACTAACGCCAAAGAAAATGTGTGTGAAATAAAATTGAAAATGAATACCAAACTACAAACCGGTGTTACTGTAAAGGTAGATGAGGAAGAAATAAAAACATCTAAATCGACTGATAAGGTAGAGAAAAGTGGTTCCCTTAAAATCAATGTTCATGTCACCAAGGATCCTATCAATATAAAACATGAGAAATTAGAAAAGGAGAAGAAAAATTGTAATAATGGAATTGAAGACGAATTAATTGTCCAAAGATCATATAACATATTTAAAAAGAAAACGCTTAAAATTATTTCTGATGATACTAAGGAAGATTATGTAGAACTTGATAGTTTGGTACAAGAATTAGAAGACGCTTGTAATGATACTCATAAAGATAAATCTCCCATAAAAAATGTTTCAAATAATAATAATAATTCTGAAAAGAAAATAGAAAACTCATTAGATAATACAAAAGATAGTAGATGTATTTGGATAACAAATATTAACCCATCAACATCGGCAAATAGATTGAAATTTGATTTATCAAAATACGGAAAGGTGGTAAATGCAAAAATTATGACTAATGGTGACAAATATTACGGATACGCATTGATGGACAAAGCCGAAGATGCTAAAATTTGTATTGCTAAACTTGACGGTTTAAAAATCAATGGATTTACAGTTCATCTAAACACCGAGCAACCTCAAAAATCTTTAAAATATTCTAAGAAAACGGAAGATAAAAAATCAAAAACTGTTGTAAACAGAGAAGAGCGATTGAAATCTATAAAAGACGCAGAAAGTTTTACCGATCCGTTAACTTTGGTTGTAGGAGAAGATAAAAATCGTCTAAAACTCCGTTCGAGATCTAGTAGTCGTCGCAGAAACATCAACAAGAAACGAGAAGAAGAGGAAAGGTTGAAACGACAACGTATCAACTACCTTAGCCGAATGAAGAGACGCGAAGATATGAAGAAGCAACGCGAAGAAGAAATCAAGTTAAAACGACAACGCGAATTAAAATTACAACTTGATATTGATAAACGCAAACTCGAACAAGATAAACGACAATTTCAAAAAGAAAAACTAGAATTCATAAGACAACAGCGAAGATTAGAAGAAGAAAAAAGAGCACAAGAACGCCGCGATAAAATATTGCACGAGAAAGAGTTGAATGATAGAAAGCGTGCAAAATCTCCTATCAATTGGAAAAGATCCAAATCTCCTACCCGAAAAGTTAACATTGCAAAAACCGTTCCATCTATAATTTTAGATAATAGAATACAACCCAGGAAAAGAATGTCCGTGTCTCCATTAAAATCTACAAACTATAAACGTGAAATGTATAGATCTCCTAGCCCTAAAAGGGATCGAAAAATTTACCCACGGGAACATACTAAAATTGTTCCACCTCTTCCTCCCAGATTAACACATTCAGATATAGAGAGATTAAAGGCGGATCCGTGGAAAAGTGATACAAAGAAAATCAAAATTGATTATTATAAAAGTAAAGATCAGTATTCTTCCATGAATAATTTAAAGAAGGTTCAATATCATCAGTCTGATAATTTTAACGATAAGCGCTATAGAGATGATAGAAATTCATTTCATTTAAAATTTGAGAAAGAAGAGGACAAATACAAAGACATCAAGAAGCGTATATTTGAGCCACAATACAAGGAACCTCACGGTTTCAGAAGTGAAGTTTATCATCCACAACCTAGGCATTCTTACACTACTTCAATAATAGAACCACAGCGTCGTTTTGATACGTCTTATAATACTGGACAATACAACAATGATCGCTACAATAACTCAAATATGGGTTTTAGCCATTTTGAAAATTCCAATTGGAAACAGTATAATTTTAATAAAGAATATCCACAAACTGCACCAAAGATGTTTAATCAGGAGCCTGCTAGATATGATGACTTTGATAAAGGGCATCAATATTATGCACCTAGAAAATACTAAATTTGTTAAATGAGTTAATTGAATAAAGTAGTTTAGTTTGCTGTGATTATTTATCTGCTCTATTTTGTTTCAGCTAGATGCAAGTTTAAAGTTTTGGTCCATTTGAATGAATCAATTAACCTCACTTGGTCGTTACCGAGCGAGAAATGTTTTTATCTCAATTAGTTATCTTGAGATATATACTTTTCAGTTTAGCAAGTCGGCACTTCCTGGGATTAATTTGGGTTTATTTAAGATGCGGCTGTTAGTTTACCAGAGCCTGGATATGCAAATTAGAGGGGGCCGTATTTTTACTCGTTTTAAGAATAAAAAAGTCGTTAAAACTTTTCATTTTTTATATTTGCATTTAAACGTGTTGTTGGGGTCAATAAGGCGCATATTCAATCGCTTCCTGAATATTGCATAGTTACGTCAGTATATGGGCCAATCGGATGAATGCACACGTGTCACAGAAAGGAACTTTACTGCATGTATGAAATATTAAATTTTATTGCCGTGTTTTTCATATATGTAACGTGGGCAATAAGGAGGCATGCATCATTTATTCTTGAATGTACATGGAGAAAAATTGCTCGTAAAAGGAATGGGTATGCCATTTTTTGTAAATATTTAAATTTCACGCTGTCGCGTTATTATTCAACGTCCTTGTTATCACGCATCAAATTTTTATAACAGGCACTGGTTTAAATCGTCCGGCTTGTATCCACATCATGGAGATGGATTGAGTACATTCATCACAATTGTGAATATTGTTTAACATTGTGTTTTTTTTGTAAATTTGTATTTTAGTTCTTATTAAAAATGTTCATAAAATGATTAATATAGGTTTTATATGGTTTTAGGTTTTTTTTTGTAATTGGCAAAAGTTGGCAAATTGCAAGTAAGTATACAAATTCATCTATTTTATTAAATAGCAATTATTTTATTATTTGAAAACAAAATAAAATATGTATAAACCATACTTAAATTAAACTTATGAAGGCACTGAAATTTCAATATGGTTAATGTTTAAACACTTTAATCGCAACAATTTAATTTAATACTAAATTTGGGGGCCCCAATAAATAATTGTCTCTTTTTGATATAATTTCCAAATATTTCAATTTGTTATTTTCTAAGCATTGACGATTATTTTGTTATTGTTGAGCGATTTTACAGTGCTAATTTTAGAAGTACTCGACGATAACGTTGAATCATTTTTTGTTTATAGTTCAGCTAAATAAAAATTTGCAATCAAATAAAAATATTATACAGGTTGACTGATTTCACAGTCCTCGTATTGTATTTTGAGGTGGGCATATTTTGACAGATGCACTTATTGACACCCCATTTAATTTTTTTCAGTAATATACCTTCTTATTTTTTAACTTATAAATTGATATAAAATAGACAAAATAATTGAAACCCATAAAGAAACTCTTCAATTTTTATTTTAAATATTTTAATTTTTGATATACTGTTGACATACATGCGCTGAGGGAGAGAGAGGAAGAGTGGGAAAAAGGGAGAGAGAGAGATGTAAAATCGATAAGGTGAATTGAGATAGATCAACATCAATATAATCAAATCGAATTAATTTGACAAATTAATTAATAATATTTCTCAGTGTCAGGTTCATAATACCATATCAATATAAAGAAATATTTTTTACATTACAATACATTTTTTATACATATTTAATAATATAATTAGGTGTTCCGGGCTCGTTTTTCGTGATTAATATATTTATCTCGTAATTTTGAGCATAATAAACTAGGACTAGCTTCAATCGCTAATGTCGATATTTCAGGATGAGTTTAATTATTTATTTCCTTTTTCACAAAATTTCACGTGTCAACAATTGATACAATTTTTGTTTATTTATTTTGATTTAGTTGCTACATGGATGGAAATGGTAATTTGATTTTTGCGCTTGTCATGTATTTTTAAAATAATTTCTTATAAAATGTAATCTATTTCCACTAAGTGTCCGCGTTCTTCTTACTGCTGCGCTTTGATTAAAAACTTTTACTTTTATTAAAAACGCGATTCGACCCTGTACACACAAGGCGTTTTGAAGCGCGCGCTTTTGAAAGTGTCTACAATATTTGTCGCCACCTTGTGGAAGACATTAGTTGACTTAAAATTTTATTATCTGAGAGACACCACATATTTAAGATTTTGGCTGAAATATACACTGTTAACGTTTTCTTTTTATGGGTGTTGCTTGTTACAAGGTTTTTGCAATCTGTATGCTCAACTTAGTATACTGTTTAAAATATAAAAAAGATTAAAGTATTCTTTCTATAAAATTCTATAATAGGAAGTAATTGTTTTATTATTAGTTAATGGCACCTTTTTTCCGGAATGTGCACAATTTTATATTAACATCAAACGTATGTTGTTATTTATTTAATTGGTACTTTCAATTGTGTATTAACGGTTTCTATTATACTGGTGACATAATAAAATTGTGCTTCCTAACTCCTAAATCTTCGACCCCATCGACGCCCTAACAAAAATCAGTACGTAAAGCAGACAAATCTATACTAATATTTCATTCCTTCAGGCAGTAGTATTTCTTCCCTTTCCACTTTGCTTTTTTCACTGTGAATTTTATCCGTCCGCTAGATTTAATTTATCGATAAAAAAAGTAATGAGACATTTACGTTCGTAGCAATTTTCCTCCACGGCCAGGTCATAAATTCCCCCGACCGTGAGAGCGATGATCGCCTTCGAAATAAATTCGATTTTGTGCCCCCCTCTTCGTTCCCATTTATTAATTCCGATATATATTTTGCATTAAGTACGGTCCACTAAGTTCTTAGCTACGAATTGGAAAGAAAATTGAACATTGCTTTTGGTTTTAATTGGCGTTGATTTAATTAAAATATAACGGGCTGCTACTGGAAGAATGTGTCACGAGAGATTTAATTATTTCGTCAGCCCCTCGGACGAGGAAATCTGAAATGAGGCGATATTTCAAGATATTCTCGTGATTGGCATTATTTCTCATTGGAATTGATTTTATAATTCTGCAAAAATTTAAATTGTGTTCTGTATTATAAACAAGAATTTTAAAATCTCTAAATAGTTACTAGAAAATTTATTTTATTACTAGAATGGAACATTGACTGTAGTGGATAATGTGACCACAAAAATATGCATAAAAAATGAAATAACATGTGCGTTGTAATAATGAACTCGGTCCAGCCGGCATTTACGCACGTGTTTGAGTGGCTGGCGAGTGGAATGTATAGATATAAAGGTATGGAGAATATGCTAGAAAGAAGAAAAAATGGCCTAGAGATATTTTGACTAATAATATAAGGCAATGTGCAGCATAATCGATCATAGATTATGTAAAGCCCATCACTATATTTTCCATTATTTAAATTAAACAGACGCTGTGGACAGGTATGTCAAAATGCCACTGCATTTTTATCTTCCAACTCCATATCTTTGGTAAAATGAAATCGTATTCTTTATTCCGTTTTTTTTTCAATGCGACATTTGGAATAGAATCCCAATGTCGTAATAACTTGGTCTATGATCAAAATTTATCATAAATTGAATACCGGGTTTCTATCAAACCGACTAATTGAGTTGATGTTTTGGTGTTAATAATTTGTAAACAGAATTTCACCAAGCAGACAGAGTTTTGTCCGTTTAAACTGGTGCATCATTTACTTACCAATTAATACAAATAATGCATGAAATAAAAATACAAAACAAAACCACGTCTTGCTCGTTTCCATTAAATAGACTGAGTAGATAAACACATCAAAACCTTTTAATGTTGTCGCTTCCGATTGGGGCTGGATAAACAACGGTTGCAACACATGAGTTTTAAAAAGTTGCAGTCTAACAAAAAGACTTGGTTTTCTTTGAAGACGATTCTACCAATTCTTGTTGAATACAACAAATTGTGCGCTATAAGCATCTGATGTCTTCTGCAATAGCAGAGGGCTGGAAACAATGCTTAGTCTTACAATCTTGTGCAATTTCTCTGAAAAGAAAGATTTCTGATTAGAAGTTTATTGGACTTCTGGTAATGTCTGATCTTACGAAGAGCTACGGTACTAGGCCTAATACGGTGCATTTCATATTATCCAGTACAAATTTTGGATTTATTATATGGTGGTGGATTATCAGTTAATAACCCATTAGATTTTGCTATATGCCTGTGGATAATATTGCAAACTTGATTCTAGCGTCGAGTTTGCTGATAATCGGATTGAGCTAAACACGTGCACCTTGCTACTATCATTGTATAGCTTGTATCAAGCAAACACTCCATAAATCCACAGAACAAAAGTACCATAAACAGTTGGCAGGAGTTGTTGAGTACTGGATTTTAGTACTCGCCTTGTGTAAATAGGTGTTTTAGTGTTCTAGTAAAGTAGTCGCTTTACTAGCAATTCTAGTCAAGTAAATAGAATATAGTTTAATTTGTTTCCAGTACTCGGTTTTAGTAAATCGTGCGAGTTACTGGCATCTTGAAAATTAACATTTTATAAGAATATTATTTTACTCCTGGGGTAGATGGTGAGAATTTATGTGCTGCTTTTATTGCCAACTGTTTACGTGAACTTTCCTTTTGTAGATTTATAGGCTGTTTGTTTGGTACGAGCTATACAATAATAATTGCAGGGTGCAACTGTTTAGTCCAACAGATTACCAGCGATCCCGACAGAATCAATTTTGCCACATTATACACAGGCACATAGAAAACTTGAATGGGATATTAACTGTTAATCCACCACCGGATTATAAATCCAAAACTTGTATTGGATTGTATATTAGTTCAAACAAATTTTGACGGATAATCGTAGGCCACAGTAAGGAGTAAGGATTATCATAATATACGATAATCCGATGATAAATTGAAAAACCTGGCTATTGAAATTTAACAAATATTAAATTGAATGATGAAAGTAATAGTAATATATGCAATAAAGTGGCATAAAAATTGTATGTATATTTGAACCACACACCACAAGTTTGACAACTTTGATTACAACTACATTTATTTATTAAATTTATTTAATTTTCATTAAATGTGACTTGCGACCCATAATCGCGATCTACGACTCATCATCTTAAGATACAACGACTCATGGCCCTCAATGTCCCTACACACTCACTGACAACCCGCGACCCACATTTCATATTTCACGACCGACAACCACCGCCTCGGAACACAGAAAGCTCTGTCCACTAACCACTACCCACTATATACTAACCACCATATGCTATCCACCACCAATTTCAATTCCATTCACGGTTGGCAATCCTCAACCATAACTTAGGACTGACGATATGCAACATAAATCTCGTATCCCACAATTCTCGTCCACAACCCTCGACTCGCAATCCACTACTCTCATTAATATATCTGGATTATTAATCATTGCCAAGCTTGTAGATTAAATAGCTATTAATTTTTAACGTGTACATTTTAGTATAAATAAACGTAATTATATTCTACTATGACTCTACTCTACTCTACTATGAATTTTCCAAATAATTTCCTCGCTCCGAGGAAATTATATAAAATGACACATCGGTATAAAACATGTCATCTTATTAAGCTAGCAAAATGAAAATTTATGCATGGGAAAATTTTAATTTGCAAACTTTACACTAGATATCGAATCTATCTAATTTAAAAACATTTTAAAATTTTGCTTTTATTTTTTTCATCTTCATTCTTTACTATTTGTTTTTCAATGTATTCGAAACAGATTCAGAAATGCAGATTCAGTAACTTCCTGTTTTAGTATTTTATCAAAGGGAATTATAACAATGAGCAATTTCACTAAAGAACAGAATGATTAGTCAAATTACAAAACGGTTTCATTAAAATAGGAAATGCATTTCTATCAAGCCAATGAAAATTAATCCATCTTTGCAAAGATAATGAAATAAGTTAAAGCGGTCGTAAAAATCCCTCTATCCACTTTTATATGTGTGGAGCCCCGCTCCCGACTCGCTATTTCACGTAAATGTTCCTTTTTTGCATATTCTACATTTGCATAATTGTCTTATTTTATCTTTCAACTACTCGCATGATTCAGGGACGCTTTACAAAGTATTAAATAAAAAATATGTTCTTTGTGTTTGTTTGAGCATGGTCATATTTTTAATATTGATTCTTTTTTATTTTGTTTAATTAAGCAAGGATCAACACAGTTAAAAGTTATAGAAAACGTTCATTTTAGAATTAACATTGCCTTTACTTTGTATTGTTACTGGAGAATTATAGTATATTGAAATCAAAAGCAAAATTTACTTTTATATATTTATAAAGTCTCATTGAAATTATTTCAATCAATCATGTTTCATGTGTCATATTTTACTTCTAGTTTTCGCAATTTTACTAATCGTCAGATGAAAAATTAAACTGTCGTTTGCATCCACACGTTTATAAATGGCCATTTATGTCCAATATTGAATGAATAATTCGTAACTGTGATTAATTCTACTACTGGTGCAAATATTCAGCGCACCGCGTTAGAACTAGATGGAAATAATTATGTCATTGCTGAACGAAACCCTGCCCTATCTCGTACATATCTTAATCAACTTACACATGTCGTTTTCGGTTTTATATAACAGCGTTCCCATTTCACGCTCCGCAACTCGTTTTGGCAGCGCTTCTCGTCGTCGGCGGCTTCGTTACGCGATGTTAAGTGGCGGCTCTTAAAATTTTATTATCCGCAGCCAGTAGTGCTGCGGAATTGCTGATAACAGGTTTTATGTCCATGCGACGTCTTTAACACAATGTTGTGGAAATTGTTATTAGATATACAAATAAAATGTTGCATTTCCAAACAGTTTAATAAATGAATTATCCTCTCAAATGAGTTTTCAAAGTTTTATTAACTGCTATAATTGTTTAATGCACAACATTTATGATTTATGACATGTCATAATTTTTATAACTCTGCCCTTATTCATTATTTGATGTTTGCTAAAGTCAACATCTGTACATATATAAGGGGTAAATAACAACAAATAAAAGTTGTCTTTAAAACTAGATTAATTTCTTTTTTGTTCCTCACGAGGTGGTTTGTCAAGCGTCCCTGCACTACAGTATAACTGCATTATAGCAATACTTGTAATCTTTTATGACAAGCGTATTATATTA
>JARJEC010137452.1:0-17363 GCA_030264575.1 Tachinus sp. AB-2021 | reverse complement strand
CAATAAAGTATTATATATATATATATATATATATATATATATATATATATATATATACTATATAATGATGCGTCCGGTATGAGAAGCTGTTTACGGGAGTCCTGAAGAAGTACAAAAGAAAACAAAAAGCGAAGAATAAAAACAAAAAAGCAAAAAATAAAATAAAATATACAACAAATTAATAAAACCAAACAATATAAGTGCGGTTCAACCACACAGCAAAAGTAAAGCATTTATTACAATTCTTATTAAAAATGAATTAATCGCGGGAATCAAAACTAGTATCGTAGACGGTCTCTGAACCGCTACGCGATACGAGAACGGGATAATTATTAAATGTGTAAATTAATTAAACCGATTTCTATACATCGATATGTAGTTATAAATCTGACATTAAGAAATATTATTGATTAATTTATCAAATTTGATTTGTTTATATTGACGTTTTTCCATCTCAATTGCACTCATCAATTTTACATCTTCTTTCTTTATTTTGCGTCAAAGTTTATTTTTTAATTCATTTGACGATTTAACAAAAAGAGAAAAGATAAAATTATTAAGTAAAGTTAGATAGATTGAGAATATTTGCGTGACGCTAAATTTGACCTTGAACAAAAATTGTACCATAAAAGTTTTACTTCAAAAATAATAAATAATGAAAAAACAAATAAAATAAATGAATTAAACTAATATTAGTAAACCGATATAAACCTAAAATAATCAACCAAATAAATTCAATAAAAGTAACAGAATAATTACAAACAATCTACACAAAAACAATAAAAATGCGGAATTATAAAAATATGATAAGGACAAAAATAACAAAATGATAATAATTTAGAAAAAAATCATAAAATAAATAAAAATAACAAATTAAACAAACAACAACAAATTTTATAGTAACAAATAAACAAAAAAGTTTAAAACGAGCAAATATAACAATTCTAAAAACAAATTCTAAAAAAATAACAACAAACAACAATAACGAATTAAATTAAACAAAAAAATAAATTAAAAAAACATTAATAATAAACAGAAATTTAACATACCTGGGTCACCCGGTATGTTAAATTTCTGTTATATTTTGTTATTTTCAAATGTATTGTGATATTAGTGAAATCGGTATCACCGATTATTCTGACAATGATTTTTAATTATATTGACAATTTAAATACAAAAACGTAACGATTAATTAATTTTGACAACAAAAAAACAATTTTTAGTTTCTGCATCTAGGTTGCTGCAAATCGATTAAAATTTTGAGCCATGATAAAAAAGATTTAAAAATAATTTAAGTCAATATCGCATTAATAACGCCCTCTGGTGCTTTATAAAACACGCGTTTGTAGTTTTTGATCAGAAAGTTGATTTTTTAAATGGAACCGCATGTGACAATTGTGACTATTTGACAAAAAATATTTTTCTGTTTGCATTGATACCAAACACATAACATTTTATCAAAAAATAAATGTCATTAAAACGGTAAAAAAGTTGCATACATATTTTTTTTTTTTAATATTTATTGTTAATTTTTTATGTTCATTTTATTGTTTTTTATTTGTTTGTCAATTCTTTAACATATTTTTTGTTTATTTGTTTGTTTATTTGTTATATTTTTATTAAACTTGTTATTCTTTCTTTTGCTAATTTTTTTATTTGATTTATTTTGTTTGTTTATTTTTTGTATTTTTTGATTATTTTTACCTAATTTGTTACTTTTTGGTTTTTGTTTATTCTCGTAGTATTTTTTAATTTTAACTTCATATTATTTGTTTGGTTTATTATATTAATATTTGAATTTAAAATATTATAATTATCAAATAACCTACTACGCCATTACTCCAGGTGGTAATAAATTATTCAAAAATTTTGCTTTAGATCGGGCTCATACCCACATCCCTTAGAACATAGTAATTATTTAATAATTAATATTCTAATTAGGCTACATTTTATTTTTTCTGTATTATTTGCCTTTATAACATGAGGTTATAAAAAATAATAAAATGGGTTCTCGTAGTTTGATTATTCGACAACAAAATCGACGTTATATCGAACAAGATTAAATTTTAGGTAACTAAAATATTCTTTACAACTTTATTATATACAATTTTCCCTACTCTAACATACATTTTTGGCGAATATCCAGCTAAACGAGACTTCCTACTATGTACATTTGGGAAATACCCAGAATAGAGTTGTTCTGTTAATGCCCAGATACATGCATTCCATTAGTGCACGTACACTATGGTTATTTCCGACAGATGTTCAAACTGTCTATTACATACTCCCCCTTAAAAGTGCTTCAACGACCTCGGAAGTGCTTTCACTGTTTTCTAGGTCGACCTCTTCCGCAAATTGACTTCACAGGTTTAGGTGCTGTTATGTAGTGCACTTGTATGGTTACTTCCTAACACAACTGTTGGATCTGTTTGAGACGCAACCTCAAAGGTTGTTGGACTTACTAGTCGCTTTATTATGTATGGCCCATCTTGTTTTGAAGCAAATTTTGACGCATGTAACTATTTGCTGCTTTGCTTTTGGCGTGTGTATTTATCAATACCAAATCGCTATTATCTTTTTACCTGCTATTCTAATCATTTGTTTTGCTGTTTATCTTGCATTTCTCTGGCGGAAATTAGCCAGTCAGCGATTTGATTAAGGTGCGCTGTAATTTGTGGAACAAACATTTTGTTGTTTATAATTTGTCTAAAGTAATGGTGCACATCTTCTGGAGTTCTTATTTCTCTTACGAACGTTAGAAACGCTGGAGTAAATCCTGTCGAATCGCATGTTATTGTGTTCATTCAAATCTTATTGTCGTTAAATACTTATGCCACATTGTGTGTTGTCTTTCAGAAAGTATAGCTAATTGTGTTTTTAAATCTCTGTTTTTTTTAATGGATTAGCTTCTGGGTGATAAACGTATATAAGATTTTGTTGGAATCCAAATACATATGTCACTTGTCACTAATTACTCAAATTGGACAATCAGTTTTTGATGCATCGTGACATGGAGGTCTTAATAGAGTGTCTACAACTAGATTAGCTACCAGAAGATAGTCAATAACTAAGTTATATGATTGCAAAGTTAGTGACCACCGTCCTAATCTTCCATTTAACGACTTTAAAGACATGAACCATTTTAATGGTTGGTGGTCTGTTTTGACGTTGATTATGGCCCCTTCTATGTATCATCGATATTTGTTGCAGACCCACACCACACCCAACGCATCTCGTTTCGTAGCCGAATAATTTTGTTCTGCCTGCAAAAATAGTCGGCTTGCGTGGTTTCTCGTCCGAAGCCTCCTCCAGTAAAACAGCCTCTAATATGTAGGTGCTTGCGTCCGTTTATAGAGTGTACGATAAACTAAGATCTGCTGATCTTAAAATGGAATGGTTTGTGAGTCTTTTCTTTAATTCTTTGAACGCAAATTCTTGCGTTTCACCCCAGTGGAATTTTCCATATTTCTTCAATAGTACACTTAGGGGTTGTAATATCTTTGAGAAATCCGGTATGAATCTTTTAAACCAAGAGCACGTTTCTAGAAATAATTTAATTTGTTTATCATACTCAGGTCGTTTTATTTCTTCAATTGCGCTCACATTTATCTTTGTTCACTTGCAGTCTGAACGTTGAAATACTTTATCGAGATCTTGTAGGTGTTTTTCGAAAGTCGTAGACAAAATGATTATGTCATCCAGATAAGGAAGAATGATAATATTTTTAAGTCCGCTCCAAAATCGGTTAATCAACCGTTGAAAGATTTCTGGGGCATTTCATAATCCAAAGGGCATTCTTTTGAATCGAACAGGCAAAACAAATTCCGACAGGCAAAAAAATGCGAAATTCCTATTTATAAGGAGACATTCTATATGGGGGAACAGCAAACGGATCGTTTGATGATAACCGAATTGCGTGTTCTGCTAACGGTGTAGCTTTGTCAAGCCGTTTAAAAACTTCTTGATGCGTTTTTAACAAAGTTGTTAATTTTTTATGCTCATCTTTGGTTAGCTTTTCAATATTTTCAAGTTTAGCAATTTCCTCTATTGCTATTTCCGTATTCTCTTCTTCGTATTCTAGTATTAATTCGAAACACTCAATTTTATTTTCATCAAAATGGAATTTGTGTCGGAACATTTAAAACGATGTTTGTTTTTTGTATCAAATGTTGCTTCGGTAAATTTCGGAACAGCAACAAACGGAACCATTTTAGTATTGTGTTCTACTATAACTGGCACTTCTTAACGGTATGTCACGTTTGTGTTTCACTCCATCTGCTAGTGACATGTAGATTTTGTCGAATGGATAATTAAGTTCTCCAAGTAATTACTCAGATTCCGACAAGCAAGGCAGCCTTTTGCAGCTGTGTTTCAGCTTGAAAATCGGCGGCAAGAAAGTTTTAGCTTGCGTTGTTACTACTTATAGATGGTAGTGGTGCAACTTGACAGTGACTGCGAATATGTTCTGGTTTTCCGCAACCAAAACATATAATTGTTGTTTTAGGTGGTGGCATTAGAGTGCATTTTGTTTCTGCCTACAGACCGATTCGTCGCGTCCATACTTTTTACGAAATTGCATCTTTGACGATGTCTTTTTACAATATTTATGGTCTCGTTGTTTATTCTAGGCGAGTCTTCTTCCATCGTTTCAATCGCTCCAGCTTGAATAATCAAGTCATTAAATAAATTCAACCTCTCATGGGTAAGCCGTCTTCTGATGCTTAAATTCAATTGAGAGTATACCATGTCTATTTGCTACATCTCCACATCCACATCATTTGGTAAATGCGCTAGTAACGCTCGGACTTTTCTCACAAATAAGTCCAATGGCGTATAGAGTATATCGCGTTTTTTCCATCCCGAAACACTTCTTTTTACTCTTTTCCAACAAGTTTTTGCTGTACCATCCAACAACATCGGAAATTCTGTTAGTGCGCTTTCATCGTTGATTGTCATGGAATCGTTGTAAAAGTTTACTGCGTCGATAAAGGCATCTAAATCATTGGTTTCGTCCCCGGCGAATCTCGATTTGCAGGTGGCAAGGGTTATCTTCTGATCTTGTGCAGGTGCTGCTGTATGAGCCAATTTTACCAAATCACAAAAAATTCCTTTCATGCTCTAAATTATGGCTAGGAGTTGGTCTTGCGATAAGAACATATTGCTTCTTAAGCTGTAAAAGGCCATTTTAAATTTCGATGAGAAACTTTGTTTCACAAATACGAGCCACTAAGTTGAGAGCCAATTTATAATATGAAGTTATATAAAAGAATAAAATGGGTTTTCGTAGTTTGTTTATTCTACAGCAAAATCAACGATACATTGAACAAGATTAAATCTTAACTATCTAAAATATTCTTTACAACTTTATTATATATATTTTCCCAATTCTAAAATACACTTTTGGGGAATATCCAGCTAAACGAGAATTCCTGGAATGTACTTTTGAGAAAGACCCAGATTAGATTTGTTCTGTTGATACCAAGACACTTGCAACCCATTAGTGCATGTATTGTGCAGATTCACTATTTCCGACAGATGTTTAAACTGTCTGTTACACCTTTGATTTAATATGTTTTATTAATTATTATTATTTATTTTACGTATAATTGATTTATTTTGATGAAGTTTCTTGGGTGTTTGCTAAATAAATTTTTATTTTTATTTTTGTTTCGTTTATTTATTTAGTTAATTTAGTTAACTTTATTTATAGTAGTAAAAAACATTAAACTTTATATATATTTTCTGCATTTTGACAAATATTTTAATAATAAAAATATGTTTATTAATTTTTGTATACAAAACTATGTGCCCAAAATAAAATAATAATAATTGTTTATTTTAATTATATGTACAGATGATCGACAAAGAATTATATAAATTATAAAAATGATTTACTATAACTTATAACATATTTTCTTTGCAATTGTTTCAATTAGAGAATTTTATTGTTAATTGAATGAAGAGTAAATTAAATTTAAATAATTTAATCACATATCATGTAGATACAAAATAGTTACTTTAAATACAATGAAGTGTTTTAGATTATAATATAATGCATTATCCAAAATAATTAATATATTACCTGGAAAAGTGTATATGTTTCAGATAATGTATTTTATTTCAATTTAAATTGATTACGCGTACTTAAAAATGATAATATTATTATTATTATTTAATCGTAAACATAAATTTTATGTCGCTTAAAGATTGATAACGAAAATAGTTTATTGGATCAGCTGTTACTGATATGCAAATATAGTAACAATAATTTGTTTTAATGCATTATTAATAAATAAAATTGTGTAATGCACTATCACATAGTGAAGGCCATCAACATTCAATGATTTGTTTTTATTATGGATTAATTTCTAATATACCTGTAATAAGCAGGCAATAAAATTACTAAATAGCCAATATTTTGGAAATTATTTATTTCCTTCTAACAGAACAGAACTATAAAATGATTATTAAAGCTGGCATTTTATCATTTGCATATTCTGTAATATTTATATTCCAATTAAATAATTTTGTATTTACACAAATTAGAAGAAAACAACTGGTAAAAATTAATTTTAATTTTGCATATTTTGCATATTTTTGAGTTTTTTAGCATACTTTGATAAAAATTGCATATTGGTGAACAGAAGTAATATTTCTGTTTAAAGCATTTATTTTTCTAAAATATATTTGTTTATTTTTTATTATTTTATGTCCTTAAAATATTTTGTCTGACAATTAATTTAAGCATTTAATTTTCTAACCTGCTTGTTTGTTCTTTAAAAATTTTTAAACATTAGGGCGTTTTAAATAAATTTATAATATAAAAAAAGTATATTATATTAATTAAAAAATATTAATTATATTATATTACTGTTGGAATATTTTTATATTATTTGCATATTTAGTGCATATTTTGACGAAATTTTGTGCATATTTTTAACTTTTTGAGTGCATATAGTTCCTAGCTTTAATGATGACATAAAACAGTTTTGAAATTGATTAAAATAAAACATTAATATAAGAAAGAAAAGAAGATATTTACAATTATTGTATGGCGTTTCAAAAATAAAATTATAATAAAAGTATAATTTTAAAATGCAGAATAGGAATGCATTTTTACATTACTAATTAATATTTGTTTTTTACAAATATTTTTATTCCATAAGAAACAATTATAGTACATAAAATTGTAAATATGTGTATATTAAAACTACTAAAATAGTCATCAATGACAATCTATTTATCGTCTTTAATCAAGCTTTACAATATAATAAGAATTATCTTTAAAATCTGCCTTAGAGCCATTGTAATCTATTTGTTGCTGTGGGGGGAGATGTGCAATAATGAAATTTCTGAGTAATAATTTGTGTTTGCACGTCGTTTATGGAATGTCGAGAGTTGCGGTGATATCCATCAAAGGACCAAGAGCAATCCTGGATGTTCATCAGAGACGAACGAGATAAGGATGTGAGCGCGCCCGGACCCGTTCCCTTCTAAGTTTCGTTTAATAACATCCGAAGAACGAGATGGGGGACAATAGTCACAGTCCATAATTCCATCATCATGGATCCTTAAGGAGAACGGTCCCGCTATAGTGCAAACCCGTAAATTTTAGCGTTCGTCCTCAACCACCAGCAACCCTACCATCCGCGAGCACACGCCGGGCATCTTCGATATAATGAAAAGACTTTAGTAGACATAAAGGGTTAGTTAAGATGAACGGTGCAGTAAAAAGGGGCGGCCGTTGTGTATAAGGAGAGGTTTTCGGTAGGAGGCTGGTTATTTACACCCTCATCAGTTTACAATGACCCACACTGTGTTAGGTGTAGCTGCGAATTTACGCCGAACGTAAGACTACACTGTTTACACAAGGGGTGTAGCGCGGGGTGCTTTTCTTGGGACAACATCTCAAGATATTTAACACCTCCTCGGTCATGATTAATATTATATAATAAAATTTGCAACGTTTATTAATACAAGCAAAATGCTCTAATTCAGAAATTAATCATAAACTTTATTACAACAACATTTGTTTCCAACTCATAAGAATTTCATTTTTTTAGAACCGTAACTAACGATATCCTCGTATCCTATCTTCCCTCTAACTCTCCGAACATTCAGCTAACGTTTCAATGAATATTATTATACACTTTTTGTGGGAAAATTATATGCTATCATTGTTCCTTGCGCTGACAGATTGCCCATAACTTCGCCACTGAATACAATACCTTTTGGAATTGCACCCCAACAATACGCTAAATACGGAACGCTGCATAATATGTGTTTTGCAAATGTGATAAGGGCGCACGTACATACATATATGATTATATGTTATATGTTGCATAAATTATTAAACTAAATAATAAGGCTATGTGATGGCGACGCTATCTCGCGAATAGAAACTCGAGGAACTCGCATCTCCGTTGCATTCAAGTAACAACCATATAAACAATGCGTTTAAAACAAACAACATTAAGAAAAATATAGATTGGATTTTAAATACTAAGAGTATATCTCTGCTGTAAAGCTATTAATATTATATAATTAAAAATATATGAAGGAAATAATAAATTTTATCAGAAATAATTATAAAGTAAAATTTTGGATGCTAGTACAAATTGGTTGTAAAACAAAAACTGAATCGATGCTTATTACATAAAGATACAATTTCAGGGATATCAAAATTTTGTATTTCAAGTTCAGCAATGGAAAAAATAATTTTGAGAAAAATCATTTTGAAAAACTTGTATTTAATGGGAGTTTATTAATATTGTTCTTAAGTTTACCAACATAATTAAATAAAAACTCTAAATTAAAAAGACAATACATATTTTTCCATACCAATAAAACTATTAAAAAGACAAATAACATAATTATTAAATGGTTATTTTTATTATTTTACAAATATAATATAATTTGTAACTAATTATTGATTAAATCTGATCGTTTAACAAATTTAAGATATTCTCCGAACCCATACAGTTGTTATTGTTGTTTCTGCAAATACTTTTTATATCAGATTTGTTTGCAAAATATTGATTTTAGCACTTTCTAATATTTGACTAATAATATGAGAGATATATCTATGAATAATGGTATATTTTTAATTAAAAACTAGTACATTTTTGTTTAAAATAATTAAACTGTGAGTTATATAAAATACACATTAAGTGAAATCAACAGTTAAACATGTTGATTTTAAAAGATAATTGGTTGGTAAGACTGCAGGTAATTAAAAAGTTTATTCGCTGATTTTGAATCCAACAGTTATAGAAGTTTGATTATTCAAAGTAGCTACTTGCAACGTTGTATACGAATTCAGTTGACAAAATCACAAAAATACTATAAATTTCTGGGATCTTTGCAAAATCTGTATTTGTATGTACAACATTTCATAAAGCTGAAGTGTTGTTTTTGTGTGTTTTTATTTTCTGTTAAGAGAAGGGAAACTTTTCGTATGTTTTCATGCATATGAAGTATGTTAAACTCTTACTACATTAGATATTGCAGCCTACACTATTTTTAAGTTATTACACTGACCGCCGATTGTTTATTATAATTATTACTCTCCACTTGGTTTTACTCAAAAGCACCTAATCATTTATATTTTGCTGGTTAGTAGTGCTCTTACTTTTTGTGATCAATATTATCACTTGACAATGACCTTCATAAGTCAAAACTCAAGTCGCCTATATTTTTATTTTTTAATAAATAAAATTTAAATACATAGTAATTTTTGTTTTATTTATTTTTTTAGATGATTGATTCACAAATATTTGTATCAAGTCTACAGCATTGAGGCGCAAATTTTTGTCAAGAACATAAAATGTTCAATATGTGGATGTATAACAAAACATTTCTAATTATTTAATTAATATTTTTATGCTTATTCTAATTTTTTTTTTGTATTAAATCTTATATATGTACTTAAAAACCAATATTAATTAAATAAATATAAATTCAACCATTTTTATAAATTATTATATTTTAATTAAAATTAAAAAATTGTTGGCATTGAAAATTTCTCATGTTATTTTTTATATACATACACAATGACATTCATTGTACATATAAATCCTTGGTACAATAAAATCAGTATTAAATCGATACGTATTGCAGGACAGATAAGTTTCGAGAAAATACAGTATATTTTTAACAAAACATTGTAACAAATTGTTATAGATAAACAAATTTTAAAAAATGCTAAATCATTTTAGTATGTAGATAATTAAAAAATAATTACTGTAATTATTTTATAACTCGTAGATACCAAAACATAATAACTGATAATTGATTGATATCTAATCTCAATAGAAACATATAAATAGCAAATATTTTCTTTACATGAATTAGTGCATAGTGTATACTAAAACCGATAGAAAAATGGAACGTTCGAACGGAAAAGTGGCGATTGTAACAGGCGCTAGTGCTGCAACTGGAGCTGCAATTACTGACAAATTAGTTGAAGCTGGAGTAATTGTAAGTTTTTAATAAAACCAATGTTACAAATTAGTACCTTAGTAATAGTTCTTGTATTTTACTTATATAAGTTAAAATACACAAAATCACAAAACAGTCAAACATAACTTGTACAGACCTTGCTTTTATCCTGAGCTCTGACACCTCAATATTGTGACTAGTTAGATGGGAGAATATACGCCAATTGCAAAGTTTGTAAGAAAATAATAGTACATTAAAACACAAGTGGCAGAAGGCACCCAATTCTGGCACTAGTCGCATATTGGGCTACGACGCGTATATGTCAACCAACTATCAGAATTATTACAATTTTTGTTTGTTTACAATTAATTTATATTCATAATGTAAGATATTTTAAATACAATTTAAATTTAAAAATTATAGTTTTCATAATCTTTACATTCCATCTAATTAATATAAAATCAATATTAATTATAATTATTTTAATTAAATTATTTATCACAGCGCCATCGGTTGTAATTCCTAATAACTAAAAACGATTTAATAATGAAGCCACTTCTCAATCTAAAACCTTTGCAATAATGTGACATTCTAGATGTCAAAATACAGAAATATCATTTTACTTTTTTTTATGAAGTTTCATTTTCAAAAAATAAGATTTTCCAAATTAATAATAAAATATATTTTCATATAGATGCAACTTTCTGGCAGACAGTGTATATACAAACACAAATAAAATAGAATTGTTAAAATATTTTAATTATTTGCGGAATATATTTCGGAACACAGTAGCTTTGTCATAAAATATAATTGTATAATATGACTCAGTATAAAGAATTAACAACAACAAATATTTTTTAAATATCTTTAGGTTGTTGGTTAGGCAAGAAGGGTTGAACGTGTAGAAGAAAATGCTAAAAATTATCAGACAAATCAGGCAAGCTTCATGCTTTCAAAGTCGACGTTAGATATAATTAAAGCCATTAAATGAACCACTGGAAAATTAGGCCCAATTCACATATTAGTCAACAACGCAGGAACTGGAGTCGATAAAGGCTTATTGGATTGAGCTACCTCTGATTGGAAGAAACTGTTTGATACCAATGTTTTGGGTTTGTGTATTGCAACGCGGGAAGCTATTAAAACATGAAGGCAAAGAACGTTGCTGGACATTAATTCACATTCATATTAATAGCGTGGCCGGTAGCAATAGGCACGGATTTGTATAGCGCATCCAAATTTGCAGTCAGTAATTTAACTGAAATTTGGAGACAGTAACTAAATTCAACCGCATCTAAGATTAAAATATCAGTAAGTATTGTTTTTTAATTGGTGAATTGGTAAATGATTTAAAAAAATATTTATAGAGTGTCAGACCAGGCGCCGTAGCAACAGAATTTGCGGATAAAGTTGCAATTGAAGATTTCTTTAAATAAATGAAATGTATCAAGCCTGAGGACGTTGCTAACGCTGCAATGTACGTGATTGAACACCGCCAAATATCCAGGTAAAATATTTTATAATATTTAATATTAATTAATGGTTATGCAATATTGCATAGCTATTAACGCTTCAAAAAAACAAAAAAAAACACAAAACAACAATAATTACATTTTTTTTTAATTTAAGATTATAATGTTATTTATGTCAAAATCAAGCATAATTTGTTTTTGTCTTTGAGCCTATAAAAATGCTAACGAATAAAGTAATCATTTAACTAGAAACTGTTTTTATTATAATTTAAGCAGCTTATTCTAACTTACTATGTTAGAAAAGTAAAAATGAAAGATAGAAATCACTACAAATATTATACATTAATCAAATCAACTACTATATTTTAATAATTTAATTTTATAGTTCAATATGATAACTTTTTACTAAATTAGTTGTCTCAATAAATAACTTGGTAGAATGCAGTTATTGATGCTATAAAAACTAAGCAGTTTTAATCATTACGTTAAATATATTGTATTTAAATTCAAAGTTTCAAATTATATTTTGAACTAGATAGAATAGAATAAAGATGCTTCACTTAACTTTTATTAAACTAAATATATGTACAATGCATATCCAGAAAAGAAGTTCTGTTTAATAATGAAGAGAAATCAAGTAACGATGCAGAAAAACTATTTACTGTAAAACAATCTACCAATCTTAAACTATTTTTCAAAATACCTTCCACCATTTTGTAGGCATTTATCATAGCGTGACTCAAGTTTTTGAATGCCTTTTTCATTACAGGTTGCCAGCTGTATTGTCAATCATGTGGTAACTTGTTTTTTAAGCTTATCATCTTAGTTGACCAACAAACTGCGGTTAAGAAAAGAGCAAAGTGATAGCTGTAAGGAGATTTGCCAAACAGGTCCCAGCTAAAGCCATGTAGGAGTTGTTTTGTTACATTGGCAGTGTAAGGACGGACATTGCCACGGATCAAAACAATACAGTTTATGAGCATTCCTTAGCGTTTATTCACTGTAGTGAACAACGCAGTTTCTTAAGCGCCTCACATTTGCATTAATTGATTTTACAAGCGGCAAGATTTTAATTCAGGGCCGCCATACTAAACAAGCACTACAAAGAAAACACAACACACAGCGAGCTCATGGAGTCATCTTCTTCTCATTGACTCGCAACTGCTGCGTATGCATAAGACCACGATAACAGCGCTGCAGAACATTTTCTGGATATGCCTCGTACATATTTAAGGAAAATTAATATAATATATTTTGATATTTCAGATACACGAACTCATGATAAAACCAGTTGGAGAACCATTTTAATTTACTCATTAGGAAAAATGTGTATTTTTTTTATGGTAATTCTTATTTGTTTTAATAAAATTTGTATTAATCTATTATATATAATAATACTTTATAACTTTTTTATCAAATTGCATATTACCTGTAGCTATATTGTTCACATAGATGCATTTTATCTAAAAAAAATAATATTTTTTTGTAGCAATTTGTAATTTCAGTTTTAAAATTGTCATTTTTATAATATTTTTTCTATATTATTTGTACATATTTCAATTCTCTTGAAAAATTCCATATATAATTGTCGCCGCGGCAATACCTAATAAAAAAGTTTTTTTCTATTTTACAGGTGAACAAAAATATTTAAAAACTACATTGTCTTTACGGAAAGTGCTATTGTTGCATTCTACAAAGTACAGCGGTTTTTTGACAGAATTGAAGTTGCCAAAAAAAATCTAATACTCAATGTGACCAAAAACTAAAATAGATAGTTTTATCTTGAAAAAAAATTAATTTTACCTTGAAAAAAAAAACCCATAGATTGTATTAAAAATAGAACTTTGGCGCGAAAAAGAAAGAACATCGATGAATAGCATTGAAATGAAGCAACATATCAATATAAACAAATCAAATTTGACAATCTAATTAATAATATTTGTCAGTATCATTTGCAGTCATAACCCCATATCAATGCACGGTGGCGTAGCGCTTGAGAGATCGTCTACGGTGCTAGGGGTTCTAAGTTCGATTCATTCTCGCAATTAATATTTTTATAATAAAAAATGTAATAAATGTTTTACTTCTTCATTTAATTACATTTTTTTTATTAAATCTTTCCAATAATTCTATACAAAATCAATATTAACTTAGAAAAAAAAACATTGATAAAAACATATATTTTTATTTATATTTTTATTTAAAATTTTACATTATTTTTAATATAAATACAAAAAAAACAAAAAAAATTTATAAAGATTTGTTTAGTAAAATATGTTATTTTTTAAAATACATCAAGATTAATGTATAGTTTGGAAACTATTTTACTTACCTAAAAACATAAAGTGTTCTTATTTCTAAATAAATAATAAATAAATGCAGTAATCACTAAAGTGATGATGAAAAGTGAAACAATTGTATGCATTTATTATTGCTACATGTAATAACTTTGAATTTAAATAACTGATTATACCCTTTTTAATTTTATTGACAGCTTGACGTCTTTAGATAATATTTTGTATTCCAGATGGATTTCTGGCACTTTATATTTTTTTACTTACTTTAATTACTTTTAATTACTTTATTATTTGCGGTATACCTTAATATTAAATTATTTGGTTCATTTTTGCTTCAATTCAATGCGGAACTCACAAAGGTTACAACTGAACGCAATGATTGTTGCCGCTAATAGTAACTTCTAATTTAAATAATTGATTATAAACTTTTTACTCAATCTGTTTAAATTTTATTACCAGCTTGGCGTTGTGATTCGGATTGCCTGCAGAGAATATTTAGTCTTCCAGTTGGATTTTTGGCACTTTAATTCATTTTGCAAGAAAATATATATATCCACTCATTACCAGCTTGGAGTTGTGATTCGGGTTGACTGCAAGAAATATTTTATGTTCCAGTTAGATTTCTGGAACTTTATATTTTTTTTGCAAGAAAAAGCATATATCCACTCACGTTGACTAGTAAATAATAAATGTGTATAAATGTAATATGTGATTGATTGAAAAATAAAAAAAATGTAATACATGTATATTGTTTATTAATAAACATAAATATACATGTTTAATTGTTAAGTTAAAATGGTTCGCCAACTGGTTTTATCATGAGTTCATGTACCTGAAATATAAAATTGTCTAATATTATTTTTCCTTAAATTTAATATAATAATAATAAAAGTGGCAACTGATATTATCACATCAATGTTGTTAATTTATCGTATTAAATGCATAGAAACCAATTTGTATGGTGAAAAAATGCTGTAGATTGCCTATCGATGGTGATGCGTACAAGCCTATTTGACGTTTGTGGAAAAATAATGTTTTTCCACTTTTGTTGTAAAATGACAGGTTTTAGTCAAACAAATGCGTGTTAAAATATAAATTCAAATCACATGTGTAAAAAAGTGTATATTGGGTTGCATACACAGTTGTAAATTACACAATTCTGACTGTATTTTTGCATTAAAAATACGGTTTACGGTCCGAAACACGGTTGTTATTGGAAAAACACATACTGAAGGCTTCAGAAATACGAGTTACGGTCATGGGCAACACAATGCGGTCCATTGAAAACACAATTTGATAGTAGACCTATGTCATTTTGGTTAGATCAAATTTTGTTGTTCTTACAAAGTTGTTATGATTTTATGTAATGAAAATAAAGTAAGGATGATATTGGAAAACATTTTGCTTGCATATTTTACAAGAAAAGCAAGAAATACAAATAGTGAGTAAAGTGCATTATTTAATCTCAAGTCCAACAGTTTGGCGCATGAGGTATTAAATTCTTTATTTATGTGTGTTAAAGCTGCATTGATAAACTGAATAACTTTTATTATAATTATTATTTTTTATAGCTGTGGTCGCTTTAAGCATGGAGGAGTTGTGACCATAATGTCAAAGTCACACTCCTCTATGCCACAGTTTGGCGCACGAGTTATTAAGCGCCAAATTGTTGGGCTTGTGATTAAATGATGCACTTTACTCACTTGTACTAAAAATAGCTAATTTATCATTTTTAAAATATTCTACTACATCTACTACTTTTAATACGTTAGAATAAAGTTAGATTCGCCATTTTTGAGCTGCTCAAAGTATAATAAAAACTGTTTCTAGTTAAATGATAATGAGTGACAGATGTTTTTCTATACTATAATGTTGCTCGGGTTTTTATTAGCAACTTTATAGGTCTAAAAGCAAAAACAGTTAAATACGTCAGCTTTTAAATAAAAAAATAGTGGCGTAAGAACACAAAGACTATTTTTTATCTAATACTAAATAGCTCGATAAATTAATATTTATTTTATAAATTATTTTACCTGAACATGTGGAGGTGTTCCAAGCACAAACATCACACCATCAGCAATATCTTCAGGAAGGACAGTCGTCATTTGTTTAAATAACTCTTTAATTTTAAGTTTATCTGCAAATTCTGTTGATACACCGCCTGGGCTAACACTCTGCAAATGTTTTAATTTGTTATTTATTAATAATCTAATTAACAAATAAATACTTACTGATATCTTAATCTTAGATGAAGTTGCATTTAGTTCCTGTCTTAAAATTTCAGTTAAACTAGTGACAGCAAATTTAGATGGGCTGTAAACGTTCATGCCAATTGGTTTATGACCAGCTACGCTATTAATGTGTACCACATGTCCATCTATATTGTTTGCCTTCATGTTTTTAATAGCTTCCCGCGTTGCAATACACAAACCTAAAACATTGGTATCAAATAATTTCTTCCAATCAGAGGTAGCTCCATCCAATAAGCCATTATCAACTCCTATTCCTGCATTGTTGACCAAAATGTGAATTGGGCCAAAATTTTTAATTGTCCACTTAATAGCTTTAAGGATAGTTTTTTCTTTTGTCATATCAACTTTGTATGCATGGAGCTTTCCTGGTTTATCTATTAATTTTTTGGCATTTTCTTTAACGCGTTCAACCCTTCTAGCCCAACCAACTACCTAAAAACATTTGTAAAATAATATTTTCATTGTTTTTAAATAAATGAAGAAACTACTAGCTTTAAAAGACTAACAACCTTTTCATTAACAACAAATAAATTTTCACAATTAAAATCAATTTACAAAAATTTACTTAAAAAACTTCCCTCTTCTATATTACGAAATATTTGCAATGATTAATATTTTAAGATAAAGCATGATGATACTCAATTAAAACTAATTAATTGAGATTTGGGTTTGTAGTAAGATAGTAAAATAATTATGAGCACGTACGTAAAGATATGGGAAAATTTTAATTATGACCCATCCACTTCTTCTCTATTCAATACAAATGTGGTATTAAAATAATTGAGTCAAAGTTAAGCAACATCGGGCATGATAAAAACTTGAATAGTGGGTGACTAGTACTATTTGTCATTAGAAATATATATATATATATATATATATATATATATATATATATATATATA
>JARJEC010137451.1:0-11988 GCA_030264575.1 Tachinus sp. AB-2021 | reverse complement strand
TTTGCTTTTTATTAAGGGGTGAGTTATTTATTCAATAATAACAGCAGTTTTATTACACTTATTAAAAAATATTAAAATATAAATTAGGAGAGACGTACAACTTGAATGTTTTGACATTTTTTATGAGACTGATATTTTCAACCTTATTGAGTAAATATCCTCATTAAGGATTAAATTCTCATCTATTATTATATTGCCGTTACGTGTACCCAATAATATACCCTATAACTTTTTTAATTTTTTTTTAAATATCTACAATAGAACCGCTTTAATATTGATTAAATAACTTGCCCCTTAATGAAAAGTAAAGAGGATACATAAAAAATTGAAAATAAATTAAAAAATAATTAAAATCCATAACTTCCATTTTTTAATGATCAATTATGTAATTTAAAAAAAACCAATTCGACCCGTAACTACGATTTTAATAACAGGGTTGACTTTGGCGCTTTTAGTAGTGAGTAGTTTTTGCGCTACAATTTTTTTTTAGATAAAATTTGTTGGAAATTGTAGGCCCTATAACTTTTGTTTAAAGTTTTTTTTTCATAACTATTATAGAAAACCAGATAAAAAAATATTTAAAAAACTATTTCCTAAAAAACTCCGGATTTTGGCTTGTAGTACTTTTTTGCTATATTTATAGTTATAAAGAAAGTTTCATACAAAAGATATTTAATATATTTTTCTGTACTATATAAAAAATCGCCCTTATCTCGTGAGGTTTGGCGGTGAAGGAGAACTTTCAAGCAAACAATCGTAATGCTAATCTGCTAAAACATAATAAATGTAAGGTACTTTTTGGACCAGATTGACTGGCCTATTATTAAAAATTTAGATTTATAACAGAAAAATTGCGATTTCTGAAATAAAACCTACTAAAAACTTCAAATTGTAATATTTAGCAATAATTCTGTTTAAAATTCGGTCTTCTTTCGAGTCGCAACTTATAATAATTTTTTTTAATCGAAATTTCAAATTTTTTTAATCGAAATTTCAATTTTTTTGTGCTTTTCCGTCAAAAATCACATTTATTTTATTAATTTTTATAATAAATAGCACTTTTCAGCAGGTTTAAAGTCATAAATTGCAATTTGTTTTAGTAATTCTACCACATTTTGTCCCTACCTGCAATTTTTGAAATATCTTATTATATATTCATATTCTTAGAGTTTTATTTTACAAATCACAATTTTTAGTAAATTATATGTTATAAATTGATATTTGTAATTTCTTATAATTTGTGTCATTTTTTTTTCACAAATTGCTATTGTTAATATTTTTTAATTTATTTTATTAATCTTAATTTTAATACCGTAAGTATGATTAGTATGTAATGTATATTTTTGATTTCATTAGACTTACTTAATCAATTAGTTATTCGTAAATAATTATGCAAATCAATGCTTTAAGACATTCACTGATGGAAATTATCAATTTAGTTTTATTGATTTCATTAGCCACTGATCTAAAATTGCGACGAAACGGTACGACAAATGGGATAATGCGATAGGATTATATGTGATTGCTAGCTAGTAAAGTTTGGTGAAATATTAGAACGTCTACGTATTGAATCGTGGCTCGATGTAGTCAGCTAAGATGTAATTAAGTTATTTAAGGGGTTGAAATGGGGGATTAGTGCAGTCGGCGTATTGCAAAATGTAAGATTAGATATAAATAGGAAACGAGAAGGGGTGGGTTATTTATATCCCGATAAGGTTGAATATTAGCAATTATCAGACATTATTTAATTAATATATAATTGATTAATATTGTAGGCAAAATGAAATGTATATTTACAGCAATTGAATGCAGTATACATTTATATCAAAGTGGTTTTATATTTAACAGGAAGTAATATAAAATGATAATTAGACACTGTAGCAATATATAAATTATGTTAATAAAATTTTACAGCCCACTTAATACATATAAAGTTATAACTGGAATACTATGCGTAAATATTCGTTTTCAATTCTCCTTGTATTATTTCGTTTTAACTTGAAATTCTTGGAATAGATGTGGAAATTATAAACGTTTATTTAAAGTCTGGAATGTAAATTAGTTAGCTGCCAAAGCGTAGTGAAGAAAGTATCAACTTTTTTATTGGGTGGTCTGTTCTGTTCCCGATCAGGGATGATGTATTGAGCCATTTTTTTATAATGCTGGGTGATGGACGTGTCATTATTTATAAAATTAAGTTGTCCGCTGCTTACCATTTTTTGTCATTTTGAAAAATTATTAGAGAATTTATGGTCCGGTTGTCGAGTTGGATGTGTTGTTTTTTTACGACTTCTTGCGACGTCTATGTGAAATGACAATATTTATCTATAAGGCGTATATTCGTAAATTGCATCTTCGCCAGACTTTACACAGACATTGGCTGTATGTAGGCTGTCTGCACGTCGTGCATCTTTCTTTCTTTTTTTTATTTGTTTTGTCAGTGTTTGATCTCAGTGATCATCGTGCAGTATGTTCGTTACATCCACAGTTTGAACTTTGCTAAATTTAAAGATGAAAGGGAGATTCAATTTGAGAAGTCTCTGATTTCCGTTCAAATGCATTCGACGCCTAAAATGAAAACGGATTTAAAACAGCAGAATTTATATCGTTACAGCAATATTATTTTACGCACTGTTTATAACTAATATAAAAATTATCTGATTTTTAATAAACATAACAAACCTTAGCAAATGCTACATATAAAAATGTTCATAAATATATAGAAATTTTTAAATACTTTCTGATTTTAAATCTAATTAAAAGACAAAAACGCATTTGAACACAAATTTAATTATTACGTTATATATATTGGGTTGGGTAGCAATAGGACGTTTTTTTTGTCAATTATTTATTTATAAAATATTGCGGACGTATTGGTATCCGAACTGACGCCTTCTTCAGCGCTACAACATACATAAAAGAGATAACACAACACTGAAACTAAATTAAAATAAATTAAACATATCAAAAATTGATGACTTGTAATTAATTGGAGAGAAAAGAAACACACCACCTTATTTATTATAATTATTTTATAATAAATGAGGTGAGTCATCAGTTTTTGATATGTTTAATCAATTAATATTTTGCTTTATTCTGTACGTTGTAGCGCTGAAGAAGGTGTCGAATACCGAAACGGTCGCAACATTTTATAAATTAATAATTGACAAAAACAACATACTATTGCCACCCAACTCAATATTATATTAACTTCTTGAGGACATCATCATTTATAATTTATTTTTATGTTATCATTGTTATTCATTCTAATATTCTAAAAATAAATATGTATTTATAATTTAATTTCGCAGCTATGCGGTGTTATATTAACATTTACATTAGTAATTTATATTAAATAACTGAACTAATTAATTGCAAATGTACTCACCAACGCCAACCATTTATAATCAAAGTGTAAACATTTATAATATTACGGGAAACGCCAAAATAATATTCAACACAAAGTGCAGAACAATTTTAATATTTTTTAAATATCAAAAAATCTATATTTCAACAAACATAAAGAACATTGTATATAGAAGTAATCGTAATAAAATTAAATAAATATAAAAAATAGTAAATTGAGAAAACAGTAATTAATTCTGGTCGACAAAACCCATATTTTTAGGCATACCTAACAAACGAAGACGAAAAATGTTGTTTAGCGTTGATAGAAACTATAATAAGCAAAAGAAGAGAGTGGACATTGGCGTGTGCTGACGATGTTAATGAGTTAATTGATTGGCAATTATGATGTATAATTAACTTTATATAAAACTGAAAAGAAACAAAAAATGCAGCATTCATCAACTGTCTTAATCTAGATATTCTAGATGTTGGTTGCACGTTAATGCATCTAATCATCCAATTCTTGAAATTGTGAATTTAGTTTTTAAATCTGCAGCCAAATCTCTGGAACTCTTAAATTTGTTGCTAAATATGGTTTTCCTGTGATATTGGTTAGTTTGAAAAATAGAACAGTAATAGACTGACTAAAAGAAGATGAAGAATACTTATGGTCGACGAAGTTAGCGCATTTGATCAGATTTTTTATTGTATTTTCATTTATTCTATTCTCAAATAATATACAACTGGCGTGCACTTTCAAAGCTACGAACGTTTTGGAGAAAATAATTGTATTGTGACATTGCGACAATTTAATAAGACAAAAATAACACACAATAAAAAACTTTACAATCTTTACAAAATTGCTCTTTATGCTGCCCCGCCCCTTATAACAAAATTGATCATCTAATTACGATATATATATAGTAATTTCATAAGTTTTATAAAATTTATTAATAATTTATATTAGAATTTTGTTTCTAAACTAATTTGATGAATGAAATCATGCGTAAACTTTTTCATTAATAATTTGTAAATTGGTTAAATATGTAAAGTTTTGTAATCAGATATTGCAACATGAAATTGTATTTTATGTATAGGAATTATTGCATGTAAACTTCTATTTTCCGCGATGGTAACATCTGTTTCCGACGTGCAACGTCAATATTTTTCCTTGTAGCTTTCCCGGTTGGCAGTAGTAGCAGTAGTCGGAAAATACTACAAACTAAAGTTAAGTCGGGCGGAGTTCATTTCTCGCGAGACCTTTGTCACTGTCAGGAAACTGTACGTACGTGTGTCAATTGGTTTTAGTTGCAGTCACAAGTGGAATGGATAGGGTCGTTGCTGCATCTGCATTTTCTGCGTATTTGTAAAACCCGGCCGTGTTATATCCGTAGGCGTAGGAACAGGTATATGACTTATACAGTCGACTTGCGTTAATGAAATCTTGTAACAGTAATTGGTCTCAATTAAATGCATGAACATGTCCGGGACGTCCACTCCATCAAAGATTGTGGGCATAGCTAACCCTTAAACGGATATGAATTATGGTGTGTGAATTTGCATTAAGTAATTAAGATTTCTCAATATTATCGAATAATTGGTTGACCTTATAATCAATTACATCTGTGTCTGAAAGCGATAACACAATCTTCCTGAATAAATTAATCCACAGTACTGTAGTTTTATTTACTTTCTAAGTAAACATTCATTTAACTCACGCAAAACATTGAACTATTATTAAAAATTGCATGTTTGCTGTTTATTATGCCCCAAAGGACTAAATTGTTTTGTTTTTATCATTGAATCATGAATCGAATAAAGTATATATTTTTTAATTTGATATTTTTTTACTTAAATTGACTTTCTGTTTAGAAAAGAAACTACTATTCCATTTTTGTATAAGTTATTTCTGCTAAATTAAATACAAGTAGTTTTATTGAATTTTTATTATTTTCAAACGTGAATGGCACAAAATTGCATTTTGATATGTTGAATCGCGTTAGAATCGTTCGAAATCATTGAACAAATTTGTTTTTTTATTCTAACACTTAGACAGTTATTGTCTATATAATAAAATCACATTTTGTCTTTACTACAAATGTGTGGAGGCGCCATGTTTATTGCTCGATGTTGAATGAACACGTTTGGAGATATTAAAATCTCTGTTTTTAGATTGTAGTTGTTGCACAAAACAAAACAGAATTTATCTATTAAGAAGGAAGTGAAGTCGCAGGGCTAAGCTGTTATCATGTTCTTCCAACAATGGCTTAATCCTAGTCATTGTTGGAAGAACTGATAACAGCAACTAGGCAACTAAATGTGCACTTATGATAGTACAGGAATATTAAAAGTCACTAGAGTTTTCTCATAGGTGGAACAAAAAAATAGATATTTGCACATATTTATTATAAAACATTTGCATTGGGAAAACGCTACTGAATTTAATAGAGGTAGCAGTAAATTGAAAAAAAAAACATTCCTTTAAATAATAATACTTAGTATTGAGTAGTAAAAATGCTACATTATAATGAAATTCAAAATTTTAATTATCATAACCCACAAATATTAAAGGTTTTGATTATTACGAACGTTTATGAGAAAAATCAATATAATGATTACTTCTTGTGCGAAATACTAAATTCTACACATCGGCAAAAACGTAAACATTGTAAAATTTTTATTATGAGACTGGAGCGCGCATAATCTATGCCATAAAGAATCTTAATTATCTATATTTTCCATATTTTTTACAAACACATTGTCTTTAAAACTTTTTGAATAAATTCAACAAAATCTGCCACTAAACTTATTATTGGTTATTATATTTTTACAAAAAAAATTATTAGAAAGCTGTAATTATTTGTATTAACTTTTGAGAGAAACTGGATGAAAGTAATTAGTTCTAAAACAAGTGCTTCAGACTTGTCGTTTGAGTTTTAGTAACAACTTTCTTAACCCATTGGAGCTTGTAGGGATAAAATGGACCAACAAGGTTAATTTTTTTGTACCAATATGTTTTGACATAAACATTAAAAATACGACGAATGGGATAACTTAATTTTAATATTTATGTATGTTAATAATAATAATCGAAAAGAATTATAAATAATTGTTTATATATAAAATTGTTAAAAAGTGTGGTTCCGCCCGGGATCGAACCGGGGACCTTCTGCGTGTAAAGCAGACGTGATAACCGCTACACTACGGAACCAGCTTGCTTGTTTTAATTTTACCTCGGCACTGCATGTTATGATATTAAAAAATAAACTCGCGGATTACAAAATAAACTGACGGCAGGTTAATCGATTGGATTTAAATTTATTTCTTGTCATTTTTAAATTTGCGTGACAGCGCTGATGTTCCCGAGGGTTGGATTACACCGTACACGCTTCCTGAATAATAGCATGCGAAAATTTTCATTTATTGAGCAATATATAAACCTGATACGTCTGTCTGCTTCGATTTTTATTACACAATATATACCCAATAGGATTAAGTTTATTTTACAGTATATTATAATTTAACACTCCATTTGTATTCAAAAGTTTATCAAACTTTTTGAAGTTATTTATTGATTTTATATATTTTTTTAAAATAATAATGAGAATAATATTGTTTTGCAGTGCAATAAATACATTGTTTTGCACACTAAACAAAACAAAATATGGATATAAAATAAACGAACAACAAAAAATAAACCACCTAATCTTTATGGAAAAAGTTATGCTGATACAAATGCATAAATAGTACAAATTATAAAATAAGAATGACATATTAACATGATATTTAAAACAGATAAATGTAAAATTATACATATTGAAAAAGGTACTGGGTTGAAACCAATGACCATTAGACTAACACACAATTATAACGAGAATGGAAGAAAACAAACCGTATAAATATCTAGGAATGACACAAAACACAAAAACCGATTATGCCTTAATGAAAAAAGTTTACTGAAAATATGAATCGAGAATAGAGTCTACTCTTAGAACTAAATTAAATACAAAAAACATAGAAAACGCAATAAATACATTTTTAATCTCATCTCTGTTATATTCGTTTGGAATAATGAAATGGTCAAACACAGAACTCTGAGAAATAGACAGAACTGCATTAAGAAAATACACCTAGTCATAGAAGTGTAATAGTATGGTCTATTTACTGCGTTTAGTCGCTGTGACTAAACGCATGCGATTGAACAAACCAATTGCAAGCTTGCAATTTCTTGCAACTTGTCACAATTCGAAGAATATTGAACAGCTCAAAAGCGCCATCTACTGGATTTTGTTATTCTCCTATACTATTGTGTTGATCATTTGCATTCATTTTGTATTATAGTTTAATTTTTCCTTACTTGATAATTTTAAAATAGTGATAGTATGTTATGGTCAAAAAATAAGATTGAATTATTGATTTTGCAGACAGAAACGCGCAGGTTAAAGAAATATTTCTATCTTCAATTCAAGATCGTGTGTAAAACTGGATTTGTTGTTGAAGCTGAATTTGCTCGGGTAAATCCATAAAGAATTCAAATAAATGTAAAATGGCTGTAATATGGCTTGTGAAACCAACCAGGTTTGGGTGTGACCAATAGCTTATAAGGTGACTTTCAACAGTTTAAACTAATGACAGGATAATATTATATATTATTTTAATAAAAAAAACTTTTAAAATAGATTAATTTAAAAATAATTTCTGTATTAAATTAGTAAGAGCTTCTTTTTACTCAATTGAAATTTAAAAGTATTTGAAATGTTGGTCAAGTTGAATAAGTTGACATTAAAAAAACAGTTGTTGTGATGCTTTAGTCTCGAAGAAGAAATTGGACCCCGTAAATAGCTAAATCTAAATGATTACTAAAAACATATTTTTTGTCTAAAACCTACGCGCAATTATTTTAATTGTAATATATGCATGCGTAGATGTAAATTAAGCAAGTATTAAAACAATTATTGAATTAGGTGTACATAATATGTAGCCAGCAGTACAATTCGAATTGCAAACTTCATATACATATATGGAAAAAAAATAATAGTTACTCTTGTACTCACTGCTCAGATATGCTTGTTATTTATTATAAGTAGATTTTTATGGTATAACAAAAGAACGTATAGCCGACGGTCCAGTAATAACATCGAGTCAATAATGACGGACAAGTATGATGTATTATGTAATTCAAAGGATAAATATTCGTGTTTGCCGGCATATTGCGTGCACGTTATTCCTTTGAGTTTGCGGAAAACTTTTATAACCCTGGCATTGTAATTACCTTCTGTTTTTAAAGTGAATAAAAAGGAATTTTATTATTATTAGCTACATCGACGATAAAATTCACAAACAATGTAAACTAATAACATGATTACATAAATATATTGAATAAATATTATTGTAGTTATCGTTGTTTATTTTTAAATAATGTACCCATTATTGTAAAATAAAGCTATAATATATAATATTATATAAAAATATGCGTAATCTCAAATTAAATTTATTTCCGAGATTTACAGGAAAGGAGACAGAGATTATTTTATTAAAATGTTTTTATTCTTTTAATTTCACTGATATTTAATTTGTGACTGCTTTGGATTCAAGAATGATAAAAATTTAATTAAAAATGACAGGTTGGTTTAATTTCACCAGATTGTTTTCTTTCGGTACTATTTCCCTTGTTTTCTGTCTGTAACGCAATTAATTATAAATAGATTTTTTAATGAGCAAGCAAGCACCTTTGTTTGCTTCTTTTTCTTATTTGCATAAGATTTTAAAATCGTTACATAATTGTTTGGTATTTATCTAACCTCCTATAAGTAAGTTGAATTTTCTGAGATTTTATTTTTCTTTATGATGGAGATATTTTGTGTCCGCCAGATCATTCAACCTTTTACTAAGTTCTTGAGGGTGTTATTTTTGCATTCTAAACTAAAACCCAGAAAAAGTACCACTAACATACATAAAAAACACTTTATAATAAGTTTGTTTTATATATTGTTTTCCATTGTTCCACGGAAAAGCTAGTATAAGCGCGAAAACGGTCACTTAAAATGCGAGATTATCGTCTTGCAACGAGATGTAGTCGAGACACTTATGCGTTCTCTGCTTAATTGCTATTAAATTTTTTTTTTGTTGATTGTATATCAATTTTCGTGTTTATGTGGCGTATTTTAGAAAATCCTAACACATGTCGTTAATGAAATCGTATTTTTATCTCACGATTTTCTTAACGAAGTGATGTTTAAAATTCAAAAGACGTCGTTAAGGAAATGGTATTTTAAGATCCTGTTCATAATATATCATGAAGATATTAAAATATGATGGCAATTTCATTCCATTCAACTATCAAAAAAAATTGTTGAAGTATTAATCCAATTAATTCAATAAATTATATCCTCTAAAATATGTGGTGATTATTCTATTAGAAAATTGATAGAATGGAGCGTTACTATGTGATAATTCATAATACAATATTGGAGATAAAACTAATCTTGAATTCTATCAGAGTTTTCCAGCTAAACTATGGTTAATGGGAAGTTTGAATGTAGTTCTTGCCATCATATTCTCCACATGTGCTTGATCGCGAAGATAGTTAATCAGTATTTGTTTTAAGTTTTGGGCACATATACATATAGGATTTTATACAGTGCGTTTTATTTATCATGCACCATATGGATTTACATAGTAAAAATTTCATTATTATATAATTGTTCTTATTATCATACATCTAGTGTGTGTATACATAATATTATGAAACAGTTTTAATAAGTAAACTACATTGAGTTACAAAAAAAAATTGCGTTTTTCAAACTTATATTGCTACTTTTTAAGACATATGTTTACACTTATAGCTATAAATTGTGTTCTGTTACTCATCATTTTGGTTATTTGTCACTGAGTTATTTGATGTTTTTAAATTTTAATTTTAGAGCACATGCGCAGGTTTTTAAGCATTGTTGATTATGATCATTGCATTTTTTAGAATTGGGTGTGGTATTGCATCAGGAAGTTAGGCGAAGATTGGTAGCAACTGGTTTAAATGCATATAAGCCGAATCGAGTAGTTACGACCTACAGGATAGCATAACCAGCAGTGATTGCTAAAATGCATTAAGAAAAGAGCACCATTGAAATTCACAATTTTCTTTGCGATTGCTTGATAGACAAATCTTAAAATACTGTCATGGCTATTGTTTTGCCTCAACTGTATTTAAAAGTATAATTTTAAAAACAAGTTTTAATGATAAATTTGTGAAATGAATTACTGTCTTTGCTAAAGTAGGTCGTCGATATTACAAAATGCATCCAAAAATGGTTAAACTCGGTTTATTTACATTTTTCCTTAGTTAAGAAAGTGATGGGTACTCAATGATTGATAAGAATTGTTAAATATTAGAAAAATAGTAGTTAACAAAACTGGCTTTGGTTATATTTGTTCTGTTACCCATTACAATTTATTGTGTATATTTCAAATTTCGTGATCAACGGCATTTTACCACCTATTACTTATAAATATAATAAAGTAGAGTCTCGAAACTGAACAATATAGCATATTATACATAAAATATAATATATTCGTGTGCGTCTGCATATTAGTCATTAAAAAGTACTACATTTATATTGAATTTTTGAGTGCAACCAAGACAATATAAATAAGTAAATGTGACTACTTGTGTCTGTAATGTGCAGTTATTTAAGATGTGACAATTTGTAACATTCGGATCAGTGTAATTGAATAGAAACAATAAATATAAACTTTTATTGTTCTAACCTAAGAATTATTATAATAAACATTGATACGCGCGCGCAAGCATGGCTAACAATCCCGTGCGCTAAATAACAAACATTATCCAGTGGCGTAGGAATCAGCGGATAAATAAATAATATAATGGCGACAAAAATTTCTTACTTAAACATTTGTGAATTAAAACAAGGATTACAATAGCGTGGATAAACTAAATCTGGAAATAAAAGTGCAAAAGCTTAAACAATCGATAAATTCTAATCATCTAGACATTGACAATGATACTTCAGACTCTGAATTAGACATTAGTACCGAAACAGTAACAGAGCTGGACATATCCAACAGCAACATACATACCAAAGATCTACTAATAAAACGTCGAAGAATGAAAATAACTGGGCTTATGCTTCTTAATAAAATTAACGATTTGGAAAGAAAACTTAAATTTGTACAAACAAAATTAATAAAATTGTACAAGAACACAAATTTTCAAAATACCTGTGCGTTAAAAAATAAAACAACTAAACTGCAAGTAAACACGCCAAGAAAGAAATAGCAGTATAACCAACGACAAGTACGACAGATAGTTATAAAAGAAATCAAACTAATTTGTCTAAAAACCAAAAATGCACAATTAAATACGTGTTATTGCAACAAAATCAAATCCCTGCCCATCGTAAATGAAAACACGGATTCTATAATAAAACAAGAAATCTTAATATCGGCAGATAACAATGGTCGTCGCATCGGCAAAGTTATGCAGTAATTAATATCTAAAGAAAATTTTAAAGTAACTAATATTTATAAAGAGAATGCATATTTTGAAGATATTATTGAAAATCTGAATAAATTGACAACTGGCTTTAATACATATGATTTCATTGTTATGACTGCAGGTGCAGT
>JARJEC010137433.1:0-16351 GCA_030264575.1 Tachinus sp. AB-2021 | reverse complement strand
CATTGTTGATTAAATTTTTTCACCAGAAAACAAAACAATGTCTAATTGTATTGCGGTTGATTGTCCTACATATAGAATAGATTTGACCAAGTTTTACACATCATATTACATAAAGTTTTCGTTCATCTTACTCATTTTTAATCGACCATCGTTTTCAACTACTACTTTGCAATGCTTATGAACATTCTCCAAATTTAAATTTCCCATTTTAGTCCGAATAAAACTTTGATCACTATAACATGATTTAGTTTCAATTTCCCCATTATCAGTTTCCATTTTCAAACCTAAACATTTTATTTTCTTTGCAAATATTTTCTAAAAAATAAACGATAATATTTCCTTTTACATTTGCAAGTACAACTTACGCCTTCCAATAAAGTCTTCAATTCAATCTTATATGCCTCAACTGTGCCTGCAGTAGTAATATTGCCATCATTTGTCCTAGCCGATAATATTTCATTATGAGTATTTTCTATAGTAACATTTCCCTTTTGACTAAATAACCGGATTGCATCTCCTTGTAGATTTGACACAATAATATCACCGTGTGTTGTAATATTACAATCTATAAATATAATAATATTAAATAAACTTAATGTGCATAAACCATTTTAAACCTACTGCATTTGATAGGCGCTCTTATCATGCACACAACATCCTTATCATGTGGTTGCTGTGAACTGGATATATTTAAAGAATCTCCGATTTGATTGCATTGAATATCTTTATTGCATTCAATGATAACCTTATTAGATTCCGGATAGTCAATAACATCTAATGGTTTTATTACAGTATTGTAAGAGAGTAGTATATTTAAATTGCATGTTGGAGGAACAGTGTATTCTTTGAAGTTGCAATAATTTCGTATGAGACTGTTGCTCGCTCTGAACGAATTTCTAATAACATTAAAAAACATTTTGATTGATATATAATTGTTTTGAAATTTCTTTAATTTATTATGAATTACTAGGTTATGTTTAGTTGTTTGTTTATTTATTAATTTGAAGGAAAGCAACTTTGACAAAATGCCAAACAAAATTGAAATTTGCGCATTTTTCAAATTGTATTATTTACTATTATGAAAAAATATATATCGAATATATTTTGTACCAAACAGAGGCGTATTTAGCCCATTAACTCCCGCCATATCCTCGATTTTGTAATATTTACAATAATTTGTAAACAATTCTAAATATTTGATCAGGTATTTAGCGACATTTTCTGAATGTTATTTGATCTATATTTCTCAATATTTTGCAACTCTCATTTTAATGTTTTCCATAATTTTCTCGCCAATTTTAAAAATACTTCTCATTATTTGTTATACCATAAATTAACTGTGATTATACATTCTTTCATAATACAAATTCAAGATTAAAAAAAAAACTAATTTTTTTAAATTTGGGTAATTCATTTTTCAAACTTTTCAAATATATCTTTACATATCATACACACATGTTGTATTTATGTATACATATATATATATATATATATATATATATATATATATATATATATATATTCAAAATTGCTCTCAATTTTCAAAATAAAAAGTACTATAAACTTGATATTAAACAAGCAACTTTATCAAACACTTCTTCACAATTCACATTTTTATAACGTATTTCAATATTTTACAACAATTTTCCATTATTTACTGAATACTGCATTTGTTCTGCAATATTTATAATCATTTTCAAGCACTTGTTTCCAATTTTCTTTATTTTACAAACAGTTTCTTTATACTGATAACTACAATGACTGACAATGTTTAATCCATTAAAAGTAAAATATTTTCAAATCTTATATATTAAGACTGACGAAGTTATTTAACGATATTACAAAAAAAGGTACTTTGCGTTCTTTTTATTCTATGATACTTGAGTATATCATGACGGAAAAACACAAATAAATAAAACAAGGGCATTTTTTTCAAGGTCATATTTAACGTCAATTTATTTGAATTTCCCTCGTCGATTTAATATTTGCTCCTTTTTGAGTCAAGTGCATATGAACTTAAACTTGGTCTCGAAAGAGAAAGAAGATATAAAATTGATGAGTGGAAATCAGATAGAATAACGTCAATATAACCAAATTAAATTTGACAATCTAGTTAATAATATTTGTAAATCTCAGATGCATAACCCCATATTAATGTAAAGAAGTCGGTTTACTTAATTCACTTAGTCAAAAATTGTAATAAATGTTTTAGTTCTGCTGTGTACCAGCCAGCAGAGCCACGTCTTATTCACGTTATTTGTTGGTGATATTCCTAAATATAATGTCATATGACCAATAAATGACGTCTAATAGACGTCATTTTTAATCGAACAAATGACGTCTCATATTTGACACGGTACATGACATATTTTGTATATTATATATATATATTTCCGATGTCATGTTGTCGTACGTTTCACGCCGTACTAGGAGACGTGACACGCAAACTAATAGCCTCTGCCGTAACTATCTTATGCACACGCAACCTTCTTCTTCTTCTTATTTCTTGTTACGTTGGGTGTTTACCAAGAGGGATTTAGTCTTTCTGCAGTTTATTGCAATATACTGGAGAAATATGTGCCATATCTATAATAATGTGGTAGAAATTATCAGGATTGTTCCGTAATGGACAAACAAAGAATAAATGATTTAGATCGCCCTCTTCTTCACACTCGCAGCGACTCTCCGGAACTATTATTTTAAGTAAGTGTATGGAGGACCTGTTATGCCCCGACCGCAGTGTACATAACATGACCACCAAGTTTCTATTGACAAATTTGTTCCCATACTTTGTTCCCCAACTGAGTTAAAGTTTTGAAAATATTCTTTCCCCGTGTAATTGGAGATTATTTCATAATTTGCTTGCTACTGGTCCACTTTACTTTTCCTAAAAACGGATGCTAAGTCTGTGTAAGGCACTTTAAAATCTGTGATTCTGCCTTAAAGACCCAAATTTGCCAATAAGCCTTCTCACTTCCCCAGATGCCACAGTGACTTGGAATCCAGATTAAGTGTTCTTATCCTTCCTCTTATCTTAGCCACTAGGTGATTGTCTTTGATATTAACTTGTTTACTTGTGATTGATTCCACTAGCCACTTCTTAAAAAATGTGTTTTTGGCCTGAAAGTAGGGGGATATTGATTCTTTGCTATTGGAAAAGTAATACGATTCCACATTCGTATGGATGTTTGAATTGGGATTACTTTTTCAATATATCTTTCCTCCGCTAATACTTGTTCCATAGCTTCTACTAGAGCGGGGATAGCTCTGCTCCTCCAAAAAGGGTTCTTTTGTATTTCCACTAACTTGATTCTTTTCCAGGATTCTGGTATTATGCCTGTCTCCAAACACTTGTTCTATTCCGCAAGCTGAATATTCTTAGCAGAGCTGCTTAACTTATTGATCATGAAGAAAATTATGCCTTCTTCACCTGAGGTTCATCTTAAGTTCTTCTAAAGATATTTTTTTAAATGTAGTGTTATTAGTTCTTACTTTATGATACTCAGAAACCAAATCTGGCGCAATTTTTTTTCAGAAAAGCTTCTTTTCACTCTTTTGCGCAGCTCGGTAGAGGTCTTGAAAGGAAAATAAACCTATTGAACCTCTTGATTCTCCCTGCTTCCACACGTCGGAGCAGTTGGAGTCTCTACTTAACGATTCACAGAAAACCCCTAAATTTCTTCAGTTCTAAAATTTGTTTAGGCAGTGCAACTTGCTTTTTGAAATAAATTAGGTCAACCATTCTTCCCGTTCTATAATTTTTTTTTACATTTTGTGGCTGTTTACTTAATAATATTGGCAAGGGTGTCAAAGTTCATACTATCCTGATTTATGTTTATAACAAAATCAACTTCCTTTTTATACTTATCCCAACATACTTTACTAAGGTTTACGCTAGTGCTGTTCACACAAACTGTTGTCAAAATTGGAAGATGGTCATTTCCCATGTTATCCTCTAGGGTCCAGCTATTCGAGTCAATTTGCAATTTCTGTCGAGAAAAGACTAAATCCAGAATGTTTGTTGGTTCCCCATCATTTAACACCACCAAGTCTATGTCGTCTATTATTTTTTAAATGTAGCCCATTTCTGTTGTGGAAATGGTGGCTTCACCTTGGACTATGCCCATTGAAATCGCCCATGATTATGAATGGAGGCTGACATGAGTTAATTAATTCGTTCAAACTGTTTTTATTCAGATGAACATTGAGGGGGAGATAATAGTGTAATCCCCTTTAGTTTTGCTCTAACAAATTGCACTTTTTCCGGATGATTAAAGTCTGGCATGAAAAAATTAAGTACCATTTTTAGAAATAAGCATCCTCCTCTTCCGTCTTCTTTTCTATTCTGGATATTATGATAACCTAATATGTTAACTATTTTATTGCAAGGTAATAATAATAAAGTCTCTGACAAGGCTACCACGTCTATTTTTTCCTTGTGGCAAAATCTGAGTAAGTCCTCCTTGTTGCCGTTACAGATTCTAATGTTCCATGATAGCATCTTTATATTGAGGCGACTTGGAGTGATTACGTTGGTTATTATATAAATTAAAATTGTTTGTGGCGTTTTCAGTGGCATTCGGGTCTGTTAAATAATTGACATTTTGATAGATACGAGCCCTTTGTGCATCTGCATCTATTTCCATATTTAGGCATTTCCTTAATAGTGCTATTATGTTATCCATCTCGTCTTTCACACTTTTTTCTAATCTTGACATGAACGCCAATATGTTGTTTTTTTTTTCTTGTTTAGATGTGGATTTGAGCAGTCAATTTTTTGCAGGATGTGAGATCGGAACCCTCTGTCTTTTTTGTTTTTTATTAGTCTTTTTTTCGTTTTGTGAGTACGAATGATCAGATCATATGGAGGTTAGTGGCTTCTACTAAGTTTCTTCTCTCTGTGCTCGGACCTAGGTTATTACCTACTATTTTGGAAAACATAGATTTATTTGTATATTGTCCTGCTGTGAGGCTCTCAATGGATTCCTCTTTCCCTCCAATTTTAGTTTTCGGGAAGTCTTTTTATTTCTGTAATGTTGTGGATGTAGATCTATCCGAATGTTAAACTGCTTTGTAATGGGAACAGTTGTGTAGACTCGTACTTTCTTTTATCCGTTTCTGCCTAGCAAACTCCGGGCAGATTCTGTCTTCTGATTTTACGTTTGGCTTTGTCGCCACGTGATTCCTGTTACTGTAAACGCAGGTAGGACTATCTATATGTGGGCACTGCACTACAGGGTGTTCAGTGTCACCACAAGCATTATATCTAGTTTTAGCTTTACAGAATTTACCTATATGGCTATATCTCAAGCATTTGAGGCACTGCACTACTATTTGGATGTAAGTTTCAACTATTCTGTAGTTATGATAAATGTTGACCCTATTTGGCAGGATTTTACCTCTCACTATAAACTTTATCGTTCCCGCCGGGACAACTGTAGTTGTATTGTTCGCCTCCTTTTTACGTTTGATTCGTTTAACATTGAGAATTTGTACAACATTACCACATCTTAATTCTCAGAACAGGGATCTCCTCTGACAAGTTAGAATCAATATCTCTAACAGTCCCCTTACATGACACTGTATGAACTGGTATAGAGGCTTTCAGGTTGTGTTTAACAAGAAAATCTGAGTAAAGAAGTTTATTAGCGCCGACTACATTATTAAATACAGCGGAAGCCCGAATAAAGCCTCTTTTTTTAAATCACACAAGTGATTCCGTCCAATTTGTCGTTGTGTAATTTTAACCCTAACCAGCTTGTTGCCTTTGATGCCCACATTTCAGGCGCGCGGCTTTCAGACAAATATAATCTTCTGTACGCGACCCACCAACTTATTTTTATCAGTTTTATTGGCATTTCTGCTGCAATTATTAGTAATGCGGTTGTGAAAATAATTTTATATCTATACGTTTTTTTTTCAGGTTTTAATATTCCATTTTTATACTTTTTATTGCATATTCCCATATCTGGGTTCCAGCAACGAGAAACTTTTTTTTTAATATTTGTCCATTTATACTGGGCATCAGCCTTCCTAACATAATTTCAATTTTTACTTTTTTTGTTTTCATAAACAATTTTGTGTCTAAGCATTAAATACCAATTAGTAAAAATAAAATTCGACAGGATTTATTTTTTTATTAAGATAAAACCTGTCCAAAAAGCTGACGAATTTTATTTTCAATAATGCATATTAATGGACGCTTAAATAAAAAAAATACTAAAAATTTGTATCTAAACTTCACATTCAATAATTATTTATAACGGTACTATAGCGATGAAAGTTGTTTATATAAAAAGTAGCACAATCACTCTCGGTGCAACGATAGATTCAATTAAATATGAAAGGGGTAAGGGGAATGTATGTAGTTTACAAAAAATAATAATATAAATTGTGCATGTTATGTTTTATTTTTTCATTTGATGCCAGTTTTTGCACCATCTTGTCCCAATATGAGACGCTCGAAAAGATTATTGCAAAACGGCATTCTATATTGTGTGTATATAGATATTTTAGCTTTACGGCATTTGATTAATACATAAATATGGCTCAAATATCTATAGCCGCACTATAATAATGACCTCTATAAGTATCCAGAATATATAACTAATAAAATAATATTTGTACCTTCTTTGTACCATATTAGATTCTTTTTAATTTATATGACAACAAAAATGTAAAATGTTTTTAGGTAAAAATAAATCATTTTTATACAATTCATCAAAAAAATGTATCAACAAATAATATTTATAATTTTGATATACTATACTGTACTTAGAACTTAATAAGCACTCTTGATAAAAAGTTTCTATAAAAAATATTTATGAAAGTTTGTATATCGTCATAAATTGAAATTTTAAAAATTTTTACGTTTGTTATTGTACTCAACAAATTAAAAAAAATGTAATATGGTTCAAAGTAAGTTTTTTAATTAAACAAAGCAAGATCCCATATTTATTTTTTTTTATTTAAAAATATATTGATATTGTAAACTCTATATGTAAATACACTACATAGTTTAAAATTTAGCACTTTGTCCACCATCGATACGCAAAGTTGTAGTTATGTATTAAGTGCTTACGCACAATTCTGTAATTTTATTTACATAATCGATTTTATTACTTTTTTGACGTAAAAAAATGTTTTGGGTTTTGTGGCAAAATTTATGTTTAATGGCAATAAATTGACAGTAACAATCTCAGTTGATCTGATATTTTGATTTAATTTCTATAACTGTATTTACAATTTCATTCTTGTTTAATGCAGTTCGACTGTATTTGCTGTCTCAACCTGACAGTTTCGACTGAAATTAAATCTCACGCGGCATACATTTTTTGCACTTTATAAAAAATACAAATATTTTCATTTAATTTTTACTCGACTAGAATAGAAAGTGCTCCAGGTGCTCCAGTTACTCCATGGCCCATTACTTACGGACACCCTGTATATCTCAATAACAGTTACATGCTTTATTTTAAACGTTGGAACCTGTTAAAATAACACTTTTGTCCATCTCTATTATTTCACATCCTGTGTGTGTACACTGTGTATGAATCGAAATATCAACATATCTAAAATCCATAACCTCAAATTAATTCAAATTATATTTAACCGTTATCAACAGTCAACACTAGCAATTTTTAAATTGCTTTGGACATAAAACCTATATTTTAATCAAATATGTGTGAGGCAGAAAGCAATCCGTTTCTGTTGCAAAACTTAAAAGGTCACAAGAAAAATATAACATGTTTAAAATTTCACCCAGATGAAAAAAATTTAGTATCCAGCAGTGAAGATGCATCTATAATGATATGGAATATAGCTTCAAAAGATGTAAGGAGTTATAAGTTTTCAGGTCATTCAAATACAGTAACCGATGTAGATTGTGCTCCAAATGGAAAATTAATTGCATCTAGCTCGCTGGATAGAACGATCCGACTTTGGGTGCCTTCAGTTCGAGGAGGATGTGCAGAAATGAAAGCACATACCAGTGCTGTCAAAAGTATTGCATTTTCACCCAACAATCAACAGGTAGCAATCTTATCAATTTGTGTTATAATTAAAATTAAGTTTGATCATTTTGTTAATTTAAAATATATTTTTAGTTATGTTCTGGATCTAATGATAAATCAATTAAAGTATGGGATGTACATAGGAAAAAATTTATGATATCGTTCATAGGCCATAATAATTGGGTCAACTCTGTTAAATTTACACCGGACGGTAAAAATATTGTTTCTTGTGCGGATGATAAAAGTATTAGACTATGGGACGTTACTAGTAAAGAATGTATTAATGTGATCCAACTCTTAAGAAGTAAGTTATTAATTATATGAAATTAGATTTTTAAAATAGTTTCAATTAGAATTTCCATTCCACCGCTCCTGACATTTTTGGGAATATTGAAATTAATACTATGTTTACAAGCCAGGAATCGTTAAATCATTGAATGGCCCACTGAATTATGAATCATTAATCCTTTCAGGATGGTCACTAATTTTACGCAATAATAATCATGTTTTAGTTTAAGGTTACCAGACGTATTGATTTTTAACTATTTATCCTGTGGTATTTTAAGAAAGTCCTGATTTTTTTTAATCTTGAAAGACATGATTTCGACAAAATATTGCCGCAAGAGTAAAAGTATACGTTAAAACAATTACCAATCGCCAGGTCAAATATTTTAAAATCCTACTTACATGGCCAAAATTGCAAACTGAGCTTGTTCAAAGTATATTTTGATTTCCACGGACTGTACATTACACTATTTACAGTGCGGAGCTCTTATCCATTCAACTGTCTCGCCGCTTTCACAGAATTTTGACTTTTTATGATTTTTTACTTTTAACTCCTAAACTCAAAAAGTTTAGAAGCTAGTGGCGTGAAATTTGTAAAATACTATGCAAACCAGCTCTAGTTTTGTCCCCCCGGAAGATGGTTAAGATAAGTTAAGTTCGTGAGAAATATGAGTAATTTTCTTCGAAAAATCACAATTAAATTAATATTTAATGCAAATTGGAACAATAAACCCATTATTTAATATTAATTCCAGTTAAGGAATGCAATAGATTGTATTGAGAATACAAGTCTTTGACAACAATTTGTTTACTCATATTTGACATATAAATTAGGTTATGTTTAAAAATCCATGTTTTTGAAGTATAGTTGTTATAGTCAATAAGTTATAACTTGATTATTTGCAAATTATACACCTTGCATAAATTGTGGCGAGAGGAGGATGGAAAAATTTGAGTACGCCATGCGTCCTTTTTTTTAAAAAGCATTCCTCTCCCCCGTCAATCTCCACTATGTCTCGCTTCATTTCAGAAATGTTAAAATCTGGTTACCTTAGTTTAGTTGTCAAAAATTCTAACCAACTGCCACTGATTTGTGGTGTCCATGCTCTGTCCATACAGATACGGAAACCACATAAAAAGATAGGCAACTATTTTTGTAGCTGTACGGTACCAAACCGGAATGGGTTAAACAATGATATTTATTACGCAAAATATTCTTATGGGAAATTAATCACACATGCAGTCTCAAAAAAATCGTAGTGCCATAGATTAATAATAAACTTATTAAGCAAACGAAAATATATTTTTGGCTTAAATTAGTTTCTAGTGATGTATATATCCATTTGTTAATTTAGATGCTACAAAAATTGATGTGCATACAAATGGAACTTGTGTGGCTGCTGCAATGTCTTCAGGATCAGTTAGGATTTATGATATTTTTTCTGGAAAACTGCAGCAACATTACATTCTACATGAAAAACACAAGACCACTTGCGTTGCGTGGCATCCAGCCGGGAATCACTTATTAACCTGTGGTACTGATGGTACTATGAGAATTCTGGATGTAATAGAAGGACGACCTTTATACACACTTGAAGGTACCGGTGGGCCAATATCAAGCGTTGCATTTTCACCAGATGGTGAATATTTTGCTTGTGCTGGTGCCGATATGAATGTGTTGGTAATAATATTGATTATTAAAATTTAATATGTATAAATCATTTTCTTAATTTTAGATTTGGAAAACAAATTTTATTCAGGATGAAAATAGTGCTCCGATATCAGTTTGTAGTTCAAACCATAATTTATCTTAACGTGTTTGATGGTTTGTTTTAAATTTAATTTATATATTCTTAGTTAGATTTCATAATTTTTTTAATAAACAATAACACAAATTTTTGATTGTATATTCCTATAATTTTAACTAAATCAGCGCTATATGTAACAAAGAAATCATTTTCCACTGATGAAAAATTTTTGCTTGCTGAAAAAATCAATTTTTTAGAATTACGGTGTAAATGAGATCAAGTTGACATAACCATTTTTCACAACCAATAATGTAGAATCGCATGAATGCTTGTCCAAGTTTGCTAGTGTCGGTTAAAAGTTTTTCAATTTTTGTATGTAAATATGTAAATAATAAATTCATCACACAGAATGCAAATGCACAAAAAAACATTTATTTATAAACAATTAAAGCCAAAATCAAACTTGTAACAAGTATATTTGATATAAAGTATTTATAAATTATTAATTCAATTAGTCTAAAATTTCTATTATATTGTACACGACGAACTTGGGTTGTTCAGGTCCATAAAATGCTTAGATTAATGGTAATTAAAAAATTATATAACAGGAACCCTACGATTGCGCTAATGATTTCAATTTTGATTCTATGCACTGCACCCTATGAATTAATTTATCTCGAATTTTATATTCGGAGTAAGGTATTTGAATTATCTTGTATCCTTTAGCTTTTAGCAGTTTTCCTGTGAATATATTTATACCTGTTGCTTCTACTCTCCCTCTTGTCATGTCATGATAATCATTAATCATGAAAGCGACTCTGAAATTAAATTGTTGAGTAAGATATATTTTTAAAATTAAAATTTATTACCTTATATGACCAGCCTCAATTGAATATTTATCTAAAGGAATTGGATTGCATTTTTTATCAATGACACATTCAGCATCTGTAAAGTTAATACTCATAAGTGATTGTTTATTAATAGTTGTCGAATACAAACATGCAGCAAATTGAAATCATATTTCAAAGAGTCACTTCATTTATTAATTTTCAAAACAAAAAAATGATTAAATTCTTGTTTTGTTAATAAATAAGATCTATTTTTAAAGAATTTATCTGATCTATAACAAAAAAACTCAAAAAATTAAAAGAAACTTCTAAGGTAATTAAAAAAATTATTGAGATCCATTGTTTATTTTGTTCATGTTTTACATCATTGACCGCTAAATAAGCGGATGGTTTGTAATAACAGGGTTTTGATAAGAGCAACAGCTTATAAGGTGACTTCCGAAGCACCGGTGGATAGATGTTATGTACAAACTTTTTAAAATAGTCATTACAATTGTTTCCAAAAAAACAACAAAAAGCTTATAATCAACTCAAATAAACAAGTCATGTCAAATAATGTACTGTCGAGATGATGCGTGCACAAAAGAGAACCCAATAATTGACGTTGGAATTCTTGAATTAGCGGAAAAATTCCCAGATGTGGTTAACTTCTGGCATTGGTGATTACTCTTAAAAAGGGGACAGAAATAGTAATGTTAAATAATGAATTAAAGAAGAAGCCAAAAACACCACTTAAACAATAAAGGCCAGTGATGATGCCAGAAATGGTGAAACCAGTATGGTAAAACAATTAATAAAAAGAAAGCATATAAAGCTTATAATCAGGTTATAGATTTTACAAAATTAATAGAAGGCTTGTGATGTTTATAGAATGTTTTGAAAGGCGTAATTTTGACAAAAAAAACATTTTATACATAAATATCCAAAAGTCATTATACACTCTCTCATTCATATACAACTGCAATTAGTTATTAGTTAGCGATGTATTTAAGTCAGCAAACATTACTGTCAATACTTCTTGTTTATGCAAGCAGACAAATCAATCTAATTAATTACAGTTAGTAATAATTTAAAATAATACTAATTATGTACCTATATAGAATCCCATCTTTGAATTAACATTTGATCTAATATAAGCATCTGTTTGCATCAGATTTTTTAAGCTTTCCAAAACTGACATAACCATTTCTTCTTTTTCCTTTGTTCGATTCAATGGTGTTTCCATTATACTTGATGCATCATCCAATTTTGGACCATTGTAATTTTTAAGTAAACAATCGGCAGCCGCATTAACATTTAATAATTTTAATTGTGTTGAAATGCTTAAGGAATTATCATCTACAAATAAAACAAATAATAACAATTTGTATCTGAATATATAAACTAAAGTTTAAATTTAAAATGCCGAGGTTTACTCGTGCTTTTTTAATTAAAAAAAAAAGTGTTATATTTGCATGCATAAAGTAAATGTGACGGATTGAAATAGCATAAGAAACGTAGGTCAATTCAAAAGTTTTTGAATGATGAGTTACCAAGAGTATCTGACTTTTTTACTGTATCATATCAGATGGTGCATGAATACTAGACTGATCAAGAATAATTTTTGTTATTTCACCCTCTAAATTGGTAGATATTGAAAAAGGTGAACGCTCACCCGAAAAACCTATTTTTCATGTTTTTAGATTTTAAAATGCTATATTTTATAGAAACACTGTTTTGAGTTAATAATATGATTTATTGCAATTTATTATTCTGTATTGATCGTAACCAAGTGTATAATCATATGATTTTCCCCTTCTACTGCGTTTTATATTGTTGTACAACTAGAACCTCACTTCATTTCACACTAAACACAGTACCAAACAAATTCGAACGAAGTAGAAAGAAAGTATTCTTTTGGATCAATTTCAATTCATTAAAGAAGACCAATCGTACCTCCTAGTACATTTGCAAACTTTTGATTCTTTTTCTAATAAGTTTTTAAATTTTTTTAACTAATTTCATTCGCTACTTCTTTTAATATGGACGATATTTAATCGTAAGGAAAATTCCACCAAATCATTAATATGAAATCTTTTCTGATTACAATCCTTTCTTAATGTTTTAGCAAAAACCAAACTATACTTTTTATTGAATTTTGAGATAATAAAAAAATCATTTACACTGATGAATAACACATTGACTGCCGCGCGAGTTAAATATAACTCTATAAAGCTAACTTTAGCTTTGGAGTTGCATTTAGAGGTGAGGAAGGAAAATCGAGTTTAGTATCATTGGATAGCTTTTTTAAGGATTTAAAAAAATCGTAATTTATGTTTTTGCAATCTTATGTGTATTTCTCGAGATATTTGACCCAGGCGGGGCTTCCTGGACACCCTGTATATGATTCATGGTAGCTTTGATTCTAAAGCCATGTGGTTCACGTAAGTCTATGTACTTAGCATAGAGAACCAAACAAATAAGATGCAAAGGACAAATTTTAATAAAAAAACCATTTCGACAGTAAAAATACTACTGGCAAAATGTTTTAGAAAAATATAGGCCTTTATAAACATTTAAAAGATTAAAATCAAACGTCACAAAAATTATATAAAAATACATAAATAAATTTTTGGCACGGCAGTCAACATGTTCATTTTAACTTCAATTTTTAATATCGTACCTGTATGGATTGGTTCATGATATTTATATATGCATTACAATCAAATTAGTTTACTTTATTGCGCTGTCTTCTCAGAACGCTATTTACTTGCACTGCATTTGAACACTTTTGTTTTACTAAATCGTTTAGTGGTAAGTAGGTCAAATTCTACAGACATAGTTCACAAAGCTTTATACACAATATATACAAACCTTTGATTTCATTAATAAATGTTTCTGTTAATACACTAGAGACATGTTCAAGTGTAGCTTTATTTAATAAAACTAATGACCACACAAAATCTAACCAAATTGTTGGTTTAGTAGCATCAGTTGCTGATACTTGAGGTATTAAAGTCTAAAACAAACTAAATATAATTACAAAAATAAAATTAATAATCAGTATTAATAACCTTGTAAATTTTTTCTGCATTTGATGGTTCATAATTTAAGACGGCTAGTGTCAAGAAAAACCCAAACACATCCTGTGGTCTACAAACTTCATGATTTGTATCCATCCAACCCGAAAGTGCATCCAATACTCCAACTAAAAATTAAGTATAATATTAATTGTTTTAATTGCCAATACATATTGTATAGAGTAGTCCACATTCACTAAGTGTAAAGTGTACAAAATAATAGACAATTTTCTATTATTTTGCATCTTCTTCCGTACTTCATAACATATATCTCTGAGTCACACACCAAGTTACATTGGCCGTTTGTACAAGCAACAATAATTTTATTTTATTTACAGGCATACCAACTAAAAGTAACATACCAACTATTAAATATAAAAGTAACAATTAATAAAGCAAGAATATGAGTATTTTTAAAAAGTTTTTAACACAAAACACTAAAAAAAAATTATTTCAGGCATCTAGATGCAAAAACCGACAGTCACATTGCTAAAAAAAGGAGGTAGAGACATTATTTTATTCATATTTTAAAATAAAATGCGTTTTAAATTATTAAGCTCAACCTGCACATAATTAACATATAAAAGTATAAAATGTTTAATGAACAACTCTAGTTGGTAATAATAATATATTTTTTTACAGTTTAAACCTCCAGTAGTCGCGCGGATGACAGGTGTTATCCATTAGTTTTAAAATTGCCACCGCTTTGTTTTAAAACAAGGCTGCATAATTCAGAATCTTCTTAAAATATAATAACAACATAAAATGTATATATGCAATGTGCGTAGTTTTTAAATCAATCATGTTTTATTGCGCTAGATGAGATCATCCAGACAACCTCTTACGTTATAATAATTAAATAAATTGTTTGTGATTTATAATTGAAACAAAATTAACAAAAAATGTTTAATCGGCACCTGTTTATCATGTTTATTTAGAAGTATGAAACTATGTAAAAAAAATAATGAATAAATTAAAAACAACATTACAGGTGTGTTCTAAAATAGTGTATTTTGAAGTAATAACTTTAAAATAAGAAAATATAAATCGACAAAAATTAAAAAACAATTTGGATGATGATTGTCATTTGTACGACCGCTTGTGCTATAAAAAACAGCGTGACTATTTGAGTTTTAAGCAAAAAGTTTAGATGGATATGTCGATTTTTGCATCTAGGCACCTAATTTGTTCACGCCTTTCCATAATATGTCCATATATCATATAAAATCAACATTAATTGCAAACTTTACTTTGGTAAGTTAAATATATTTACCTGTATCTTTATATTTTAACAATCCTAAACTAGTAACAATGGAACCAATAACAGCACTTTTCTTAATGTTATCATTTAAACTGACAAGAATATCATTACCAATTCTCTCCAGCAAATTTTCATCAGGAAAATTAAGCACACTAATGCTAAACAATAAATCAGCAGCTTGTTTCAAATCCAATTTCTCGTTACTTCTAGTAATATTATAAGATAGCGATCTAAGCAACATTGTTGATCTTCGTTTTTTTAAAGCCAACGTCTGCATCACTTTAACCATTTGAGGTAATGTAATACTAGCGACCAATTTGGCAGCCTCATCATCAGCTGTAACGCTCATAATAGTAGACAAATCTTCATTTCTCGAAACTGGATTAACACGATTAGCTTTTGAATAATAAGTTCCTTTCGTTAATATTTTACATAATTTAATGAAACGTGGATCAGATTCAAATTCGCTTAATTTTACTTTTCCATTCGACGACCAATCAGCCAATATAGATACAACCTAGATAATATACAATTAAATAAAGCTTTATTCTAATATAATTGATTACTTTTAACGCATGTCTTCTAGAAACTCCATTTCCATCTGAAATTGACAATAAATCTTTGACTGTTTTAGCTTTCTCAATCTTCTCATCCGTGAACGGAGTTTGAATGTCATTTCCAGTTTTTTCTGACGATGATAATGAAGCAAATGCAGCTGCCACTATACTATTACTTTTAGAGACTGCCAGAGGTGTAGTTTTCACTTTGCTTGCCACTTCATTATTCTCAATAGTTTCATGATTTTTTAATTCCACAGAAGTTGGTGCCGCCGAATAATTATTTATTCTGCTTTTTGAAAACAATCCAAGATTGTTCTTTGAATTCCGCACAATCGCTTGAGTAAATTTAAACATGTTCGGTGTTATTTAACAGAAAGATAACCTAAAAAAAATCCTGTTAAAAAATGTTAAAAACTTGTAAATATAGTGTCGCTACTTAGCACTAATCAAGAGTGCAGTCAAATGATAATTTAACGTTCAAAACGTATTTAATTATCATTTATTTTTAAATAATTCACAAGACTAAAATTATGACATAACCTTGTTTAACATGACCAGCATGAAGTTATTACAGTTCT
>JARJEC010137400.1:0-25032 GCA_030264575.1 Tachinus sp. AB-2021 | reverse complement strand
TCAATATTACGGTCAATATTTTAAAGTATTAACAGTATTATTGATTGTGTAATGTCTAGTACTAATGGAATGAAAATGGACAATGGATAATCTGATGTATGGTCAGTATTTGAAATGTCAGTACTACTGACCGTGTAATAGGCTGTGATTATTTGAGCACGTATGCAGTAACCAACAAGCAAGCAGCGTGTATAATAATATGGTTGCCACAAGCTACAATATTTGTTCATTTATGCTAATATAATAGCTATTTTTACTACAAGTGAGTAAAGTGCATAACTTAATCACGAGTCTAACAGTAGGGCGCACGATTTGCATAATTAGACAAGTGATCAAACCGTTTTACTCATTTGTATTAAACCTGATTTTTTCCACGTTTACAATTAGAGAATTGTTAAATTGAATAACTTTTATTATAATTATTATTAACTATTTTTGTTTTAGAAAGACAATCAATTTGTTAACCATATTAATATGAATGTTGTTTTTTATGGCTATAGTCGTATTCAAGCATGGAGTAGTGCAACCACAATGTCAAATGTGTGTATTTCTTTCTTTTCTGTGCAAAATATGCAAGCAAAATGTTGTCCAATATCTTCTTTACATTATATACATTGCACAAACTCATAGCTTCTTTGTAACAACAACACAATTTGATATTAAAAAAATGAAATATGTCACCTATAAAATTGTTTTCAACAATTCGTATTGTGTTGCCCACGACCGTAACTCGAATTTCTGACGCCTTTAGTATCTATTGTTCCAATATTGTGCGCGTTTTGTACCGTAAACTATATTTTTAATGCAAAAATATCAATCAGTCACAATCGTACAATTGCTAACTGTGCATGCAACCCAATATACACTTTTTTACACTTCTGATTTGGATTCATATTATTATAACACGCATCTGCGTGACTAAAATTTTATTTTATAACAAAAGTGGAAAAAATATTTTAGCTTGTTGCAACCTTATTTACAAGCCGCGCGCTTACTTGTCGCTGCCTACGTGTTTATAACAAAGAGAGAGAGAGAGAGAGAGATTGACGACCAACAACTACAACACTTGGTACATCTTGGAATGCATATAGACGCTTTATTTAAAAAACACCTTTTGAATGAAAAGCACTCTCAATCTTCTTGATATCGTACAAGTCAAAAAAGAGATTATGATGCATATGAAAGAAATTCAGCAAGGTAGTTAATCTGTGTTAACCTATGTGTCACTGTCAAAGCAACTATTTTATTGTAAAAACCTATCCTTTTACTTATTTGCTGACAGAATGGTTAGTTTTGCATTAAGTGCGTAAAATAAGTGGCGGGTGAGATTATTAATTTTGGTTGAGACCGTCAGGTCGAGACAACAAATACAGTCAAACGCACCATTAAGCACGAATTTTGTCACAAAATATAAACAACATTTATTCTACAACGGCTGCTAATGCTATTTTCGTATTAAATGCATGGAAACCATTTTTTCACTGATAACAGTGAAAAAATATATATTAATGTATTAATTAATCAACACTGTAATTCTCTATAAATTGCTTGATAAGTTAAAAATTTAAGGGTCAAATACACGAGCAAGTAAAACTATCGTCCAGTATCTGAGAAAACATGACGTTAGTACTATCCGATAGTGCAAACGCTTTCGGATATGGACTTGCAATAGTTTTTCTTGCTCGTGTATTCGAACTTCGTGTAAAGCCGGCATAATAGTAGTATAAGTCAGATTGGCTTATCTTGTAAATTTGTTTGTTCAAAATCAACTTCAACAATCAATATAGCTTGAGCATATGAGACGTATGTACACATCTTTTGAGTACGTAGCGATACATACTGTATTAATTTTGATTGTGTAAACGTGGTTGCTTACTTTAGCCGGTCATATGTATCTCATTTCATTTCATTCATATTGACCTCATATTGAAATTTTTAACAGATTTTAACACGTCTGACATTTGCTTACATTTCATTTGAGCAATTTGATATTTGCAATGCAACATATGTCAAGTGAACCATTATAGCACAGTTTTAGTGTTTAGTGAATTATTTTAATTAATGTTTTAGATAATTTATTTTATTATCATAATTTATTATGGCCAGTCCACGTACTAGACGTGTTTTACAAGAACTCAAACCCAGCAATGAGAATGATGTAAGTTGGTTATTTATTGAATTATAAATAAAAAAATGTTTTTTTCTATAACTATTTCTGCTTAGAAATGTTTTGAGTGTTTAACTCATAATCCACAATGGGCTTCTGTAACATATGGAATCTGGATTTGCCTGGAATGCTCTGGAAAACATCGAGGATTGGGAGTTCATTTATCATTTGTACGCTCTATTACTATGGATAAATGGAAAGATATTGAATTGGAAAAAATGAAAATTGGTGGGAATAGAAACGCTCGACTATTTTTTGAAGAGCAACAAGATTATGATGATTCTATGAGCATACAGCAGAAATACAATACGAAAGCTGCTGCATTGTACAGAGATAAGGTAATAATTAATCTTATTAGCTTTATTAGTTTCAAAATGCAGTATTTTTTGAACATTTATTTGCATTTGCTACTTCTGAAAAATCATTTAAATCTTCACAAATTGCGTTTCGTAGAAGTGAACGTATTTTTGAAAGATACAATGAAGAATATTAACATAATTAAAGATGACATTGGGTTAAAAATTAAAGTTATTGTTTTATAAAACCATAATTGTAAAAATATTTTGGTTGAAATCATTGAAGAGCACTATTGATATTTTTTCCATATAGACGTTAGCGGAAAGAATCCTCAACTTTGCCATATTGTTGTCGAATGTATTAATTATCATGAAAGTTATTTAGTTTATGAAATATTAATTATATGTACAGTCTTGGCCACTTGAAAGTTAACGATGTTTTTTGCTATTGTAAAGTTAGGTTTTATTGTAATCAAATAAAAGCCATAACATGACATTTGGTGGCATATATAAATATAACTATCATTCTCAACACAACCCAAAATTCATCAATGTCAAAAAGCCATGATTTAAACAATGTAAATATTAATTTTATAGCCTACTAGTTTTAATAACTGTTAACTTTCAAGTGGCCACGAGTGTACATGAAACCAGATGAAGTATTTACCAATGTTAATCAATCTGAAGTTAGCAGCTGCAAATGGCAGGCTAACTGAGATTTAAATTTATTTTTTTAATGCCACTTCCATACTAAAGAGATGTAGTTCAACACCAGATGAAATATGCTTTGCCAAAAAATATATGTGTATGTTCTTAGCTTACCTACACATTTTTTATTTAGCATAATTTGTAAGTTTCGATTTTTATTTATTTTTTGGTGTCTTTAAAGTTTCACTGTATTTTTTTTGTTCGGTCTTTCAAGCTGTTAATATTTGAACTATATGCAGTTGAAAAATAGTAGTGTGAGTTAAGAGATTTGTGCTGAATAAAGAATAGTCAAACAACGCACCGAATTATAAAATTAATTATTTTGCGTGAGAAATTTCCGGAACCGATTATTTTACTAAATAATGCAATTTTTTGCATAGATTTGATGCTGATAGTTTTTTTGTTGACGGGACATGTGAAACGGAGGCTGCTCCAATTTCGGTTGTTATTTAGCCACAAATATGCAAAAAAAAAACAATCAAAATATTGCGATTTACTTACAACTATACAAAAAAAATGTCTAACCCTAAAATGGCACCTACCCATTATTATGTGGAAAGGAAACTTATTAGTTTTTGTCTTGACATAATACATTACTTTACAGATATCATCAGTGGCTCAAGGAAAACATTGGGACGAGAAGAAATCTCCGGCCCAAAATTTTTCTGGTAGTCTATTAGGTTCCGCACACAACAGTCATAGCTCAAGTAATTCAAATTCATACCAAGTCGATAGTTATCAGAATAATGGGTATCAAAACAATGGATCTTATCAGAATTACAACTCTCCCGAATTTAAAAATGAAAAAGATGCATTTTTTAACCGTGTCCAAAATGAAAATGCAAACAGAAGAGAGTAAGACCATATTTTATATTTTTTCTAAATATATTTAATTTAACTATAGTGCATTAATGTGCAGGTTATAATACTAATAATATAATAATATTAAAGCAGAAATTTCTTATAGAAACCTATCTCACATATATCTAATACAAAGGAATTTGGATCTAGTTAAGCAATTATCTAAAATTGTGTGATTTTTCATACTTATTGACAGAAGTCGATTAGACTATGAATCGATATGAATTTAAAGACCTTGTTACACAGAAGAAATATGTTGTAATCTTGTATGACAGACCTTATTCGTTTAGTTTGGCGTCAGTTCATTCCATCAATCCTGACTAATGGGAGACTAATGGATCAATGAAAGGTGTTGAACGATCAGTTCATCATTCCATATCAATTTTCCATCAGTCTGGATAGCAATCATCGAATTGATACCAAATTGATCGTGTAAGGTCTGTCATGTAGAATCGGATTTTATTTAAGTTGACAGAATTTATAATTGATGTAATGCAATAGTTACAATCTATAATAATTATGTGAAATGAATTATAGCGATCTTCCCCCCAGTCAAGGAGGAAAATATAGTGGATTTGGTTATACAAGAGAACCCCCACCACGTAGCCAATCTCAAGAATTTTTTGACACAACAATATCTTCATTAGCAAGTGTACGTATATAAAATTATTTATATAGAATAAATTATTTGTTGTATAAGCTAAACTTAATTGTACTAATTAAAAAGTATTACAATAATAATTAATTCTTATGTTAATTATAGGGTTGGTCATTTCTGTCTACATCGGCCACAAAAATTGCTAGTAAAGCTTCCGAAAGTGCTCTTAAATATGGAGGAATTGCTTCGCAAAAGGTAGTTGATTATAGTTCGCATGTTGGGGAAAAGGTAGATTTTTTTAATTTTATTGTTTTGTTTCTTTTATTTTATTTTGATTTATGTTTAATTAATTAGGTGAGGGAGGGTACTATATTAGAAGAAGTTGGGGGGCAAGTTACAAATATAGCAAATAAGGTGAGAACCGAAAAAATATTTATCATGTATATTGTTATTATAAATTAATTTCTGTTTAGATGGGAGACTTAGGTAGGAAAGGATGGAATCAAGTGGCAGGCGCTAATTCTCCAAATGGTGCTGATTATAATCCAGGTAGTTACGGGCAGGTAGTTGGAGACAATTTTCATTCTCCTGGAGAAAGATCTTCATTAGTTAGTGGAAGTAATGGATGCAATCCTCAAGACGATTGGAGTTATAGTAGTCAGCAAGGATCAAAGTAAGTAGATCTAAAATTTAATTAAACATAACTCTCAAATATTAAAACCAAACATTCATTTGTAAAAATATCATGAATGTCTATGCCGAAAATGAATAAAATAATTACCAAATGTATAAATATATAAACACAGTATAAATTCTAGATTTTTGCAAGGAATAATTTAAAAATCACCAGTCCTTGTTGCTTAGTTATACTTTATGATTAAAAATATTTATTTATTCTTACATTATTAATTTTTAGAGCATCAAGCCCGAAAAGTCCTAATTGGAATGGAGGAGGCAACTGGGGCTACCAATCAGAAAATCAAAGCTACAAATCTGATTCACGAGAATTTTCTGTTGAATCTAAAGCTCCATCGCCAACATCTCCAACGGAATCACAAAAACGCAGTAAAAAAAAAACAAAAGAAACCGAAAAGAAGCCTGATAATAAATGGGGAGATGATGAATTGTGGGAAAGTCTAAATAATTAAATGTTATAAATATAATATGTGTTCCAAACCTGTGTTGGTCTAATCATTGTGAACGTTAATCCCACAATTGTTAATATTACTATTATTACTATCAGAAATTATTTACTGTAATTTATATAATTTATATTGTCGTAGTTATTTTATTGTTTATTTGGACAATAGCAACATAATATTATATAATTCACAAATGTAACTTTGTTTTATGGTTATATTGTAAATATTCCATTGGTTAAATATATATTTACAGTATAGTGTTGATAAAATTTATGTATATCTTTATAATTTATTCATTATATTGTGTTATTTTATATTAAATTATATAATTGTTTATTTTTATAAGAATGATTAAAATATTTTCTATTATGTTGTTAATATATTAGATAGATAGCAAAATTATAATATGTAGAAATCTATATGTAATGGACAATGTAAGTGTAAATATAATTAATAGTCCAGTGGAAAACAATGCAATAAATATTCAGTTTACGATTAGCATTTACAATATTTTGACTGTTTTTCTACTTGGCTGTTGAATTATATAGGTTCTTGTAAAAGTGGGAAAACAGGTAAAGTGAAATATAATCTTATCTAAACCATGTTAAATATATACACAGTGAAAATATATAGTTAAATGTATAATTCAACAATTTACCTCTGATATTTATTTTCCCATTTTTATCACAATATGCAAACAACATTCATATGCCAGAATAGATTAATATCTAAAGCCCAAAGTATAGTATACATACAATCCATTGTGCATTCATATTTGGAACCGTATTTTAATAATAATACTATTATTGTATTCACTCCTAAATAAAATAATAAATGTATATTTACTTACATATTGTAGTTTTCATTTTTTCTACTCCATAATATTGCTGTAAAAAATGTAATACTTACAAAAAATATTTTCAGGTATGCAGACAATCGTGCCACTTTTTCTGAGAAAACAAAGCTTACTAATTTTTTTTGCTATAACTTGAAATAATAATTTTTGTTTTGTTTTAAATAAAAGTATAATTTACTTATAAATAAAAGTTAGATAAACGTATGGGTGTGTGCCGGTGCATTCTATATTGTCCGATTAAGGTTGTCCACTTATTGGAAATGTCCGTGACTAGAAATTTCACTGTATTATGAATCCTAAAAGAATGATAAATTTTTTAATAAAATAAAATACGCAAATTGATAATTTTCAGATTAATCCCCTTATATTTAGATGTTGGTTGCTATAAAAAATAATTCAAAATAAGTTTGTTATCAAAACTTCTGAAAACTGAAATTAATATGTCAAATAGACTCAAAATTTGCAGAAATATTTATTACCCAGTATATTGTTTCAAATTTGGATTTCCATTTAAAAAAAATTAATTTTCAGTTAAACCAGAAATACTATTTTGAACTTTTTTTTTTCTTCTAGCTTCTTTCTTTCTCTTCAGTAGATAGATCGTACCTTTATAATATTTCCCTTTTAATTTATGTATGATGATACTGATGTTACATTATATTTCTGTCATGTATATACTAATCACCATTGTCAGAGGTTAATTACATCTGTGAATTATGCAGCTAATTCAGGAATTATTGGGTTCTTTGTACGTAAAAGAACCCAATAATTCAGGTTGGAATATCCAGACATACAGTTTTTCTTCTTATACAAAAAAAATACGGCTTTTCTTAACCTGAAAAAGTCGATCCTCCAAGTAAGGATTGCCCGTAATCGAACTCGAAATCCCTGGCACAAGAATAAACACATTAAACGTTTGGGCAGCACCTTTATAATTAAAGGCAATAGTAGCCATTAAAGGTTTATTTGCCAAATCCTTGCCAATAAATTGCAACTTTCAGTGAGTGAATATTTAAGGCATTTTTCAAAAAAATTTAAGATTTTCTGTAATAAATACCAATAGAATTTCCTCTTATAAATCGCAACATTCCGAAATTATCCACAATTTTTAATAATACTTTTTTCAAAGCTGTAAATTGTTAATATTAAAAAATAGAAATTTATAAAAAATGGATATACAAACTGGAAAAAGATAACATAAAACCTCTTAAAACTACTTCAAACCATTTGGTTCGATTCAGAAATACGTTTGTTTCAGTCCTTGATTTTTAGTAACTTTTTTCAATCTGTAATGTAATGTAATTTCTGACGCGCATTTTTTAAATGTTTGGCAAATCGACTAGTCAATTGGGTTTTTAACAAAATTGTGATTTCACTTTAACTCTTGGATGAAAAAACATTAAAAATATAAATGTAATATTACAAAAAGAAAACGAGAAAAATAAGATAAAATTTCCACAGTCCAAGAAAATTACAGTGGCTTATTCGGGTCGAGTACCTGATTTATTCATTTCAAATGTAATGTGATATTAAAAAAAACACTAATTTATATTTAGACTATAATTAGGCTTTTATTTAATTAATGACTAGAATTTTAACAAACAATATTTCAATTAATATTGTAACAATTCATCTTTGTATACCATATGTAATATGGTAATATATTACTAAAATTTAAAAATATTGAGATTTCATATAACAAAACATAGAAATATATTAACTCATGCTACTAAACAATTTAATAAATTATAAAAATACATGATAAATAACATCTTAATTTTATTGTACAATAAATTTAATTTTTAATATTTGACTTATACAAATATATACAAAGTAACGCATAAATGCATTAAGATTTATTTTATAATCAATTAGCACATTCAATACAATCAAAGTAGTTTATTTTCAGATGGCAAAATATCGTTATTCCAGTAAAATATAATTTATTTATGCGTTTCTTTCGTGAAGTTCTGTATATTTTAATTACGTTGTTGCATTCAATATATTATAAACTAATTTTAAACATCACGAATTAAAATATAATATGACAAGATAACACAACATCAATAAGAATGTATTAGTAATTAATCAAGTTTCTTGCTTGTAAGATATCATATCTATAGCAGTTGAAAAGCTATAAATTAAATAGTTTGGGTACTAGTAAAATATTACATCATATAGTATCTATGAGAAATCAATTAAATGGAATGTTATTTCAAGCTAGCATTTGACATATAGTTTTATGATATTCTCTTTCTTTATGTGATAATTCTGAGCAAATAAAATGATTTGAATTCTCCTAGTTACAATCATTACAAAACCTTACATTCTTGATAATCATTCAAATTTAGCTACATAATTATACTGAATTCATATTTATCTTTCATCAGTTAAAAAATCCTATTGAAGCTGTACATAAAATATTTAAACAACTAGATAATATATCAACATTTGAATTAACAGATACCTTCATCTTCGTCATCTTCGGTAGCAACAGCAGGTGGTTGAGCATCCTATATAACAACAATTTTGTTTAAAATTTATTTTAGTATATGATATATCAATTTATGAAATGTTACCATGCACAATAGGGACTATTTTGTAGTTATCACTTTCAAAAAGTTATCACATGTAAGAAAAGCTGACATTCAAAAAAAAAGAAAATTAAGAAATCAATTTTATCCCCCAATCACAACACAATTATTTCGTTTGTGGGAACTGCAATAAAAGAGCTTTTCATTTTGTTTGTTCTGATTCAAACTTCTATTTTACAATTGTGATTTGCAGTTTCAGAGCAGGCAGTTTGTTGAAGTTTTTTTTACATATTAGGTACTTTTACTATTGATTTAAAAATAAAAAATAAACAAAGATAATCTAAGAAAAAAATATTAAAATAATCAAAAGAAAATATTATTAATAATGAAAATCAAAAATAATAAACAAAAATATTTACACCTCAAGCAAAACAGACTTAAAATATTGGATAATAATTATTAAGTTTAATACATGCAGTATAATACATACCTCAATTGTAGCAGTAGTGTGCGAGTTAGGCGAGACATATGAAGGCGCAGCATTTTCCCTAACTACACTTGTTTTAACAGGTGCTGATATTCCTTCTGGCAATGGCATATCTCGAGCTAAAATTGCATATTCTACATCCATATGCTTGATAAATGGGTTATTTAAAGCTCTTTTGGCTGCTTCAGGATCTTCTTCATCATAAGCAGTCAACAAACTCTCTAAAGTTTGCACTTCAGGACCTTCGCAACAATTACCCCACTCCTTAAATGCTTTCTCGGCAGCCACTACGTCACCTCGTGCAAGTTGTACAAGTACAAGACCTACAGCTAATCTCCCCATAGATTGATAGGCTTCATTCTGCTGGTGTAGTCCCATTTCACGACGGATAGCATCTGCTGCTAAATCATATCTGCAGAACACAATATGTGTATTACGTTTCTCCAAAAATGGTACGGAGACTTTAGAGAAACATGATTTCTTACAACTAGTAAAGTCTACTTAAAGAATTTTTTGGAAGTATTTCAGGTTTACGAAAATTATTATTATACTTTATTATTTTAAATCTCAAGTGATTAAAAGTAAAATCACAAGTGAGCAAAAAAAACAAAAAAACTAATACCAATATAAACCCAAATATTATGTCAAAAAAACTTTCACTCACTATTATAAATACTACTTACTCTTGCAGTTTGACATGAATACGAGCCACTTTGCTCATGTACTCTGCTGCTTGTCTTCCGTTATCTTGAACAATTGAAATCTCAGCAGCTTGTTGAAATAAAAGCAATGCATCTTTGGGGTGTTGTTGTTCCAGTATTTTGGCCGCTTTGTCAAGTGAAGCGGCACCAGATTCAGCACTTCCATTAGTTTGATATAAATTTGCAGCTCGGTGTGCCATGGATGCCACATCACGTAAATCTCCCAATTCTTTGCAAACTAGAATTGCTTGATCAATTGCTTTGGCTGCATAAAAACCACTGTTGATATATTGTTAAAGAAAATTATTTTACACATTAAATTTGATTGTATTTAAATTCATAGTTTAATATAATTACAACTTTTTTATGTCTGCCATGTAAAATTTTTATTATTTAACATGTTCACGCCAGCGCCTTAATTTATGTTTTGTTCTACCAAATGGTGTGCAACACTAGTATTGCACTCCGCCAGAATGTGCAACTAAACAAGTACCACAGGTGGTACAAGCCGGCGTGAATGTGTTAATAAATTTCCATCTAATTTGACTCATTAGCTCTGCTTGTTTGTGTGTTCAGGACAACTTTGAGCATGTTCTGGCGTTCGTACGTATGCACTAAATAGAACACATTTTATTCATTTGTGTGCTCCAAACAAACTTTTTACTCCTCCTCTTGAACAGGAGTAAACAGTGCAAGTTCAGGCAACTTGGATTGACACATCAAATTTAAATTTTTTTTCTATAACGTTTATTTTATTGTAGAGCTTCTGTCGAGATAAAACGAGACAAGATTAATCAAATTTCGATCTCGTCTTGATCGCCGAGATTTTCGACAAATCAATCTTCAATCTCGACAAAATCTTGACAAGATTAAAAAAATATTTAAAATTTTACATATAATATAGCATATTTATTAAATAAACTTTTGCTAAAATAATAATTTTATTTATACATTTCTTTAAATGAGATCTTGTGAAGATCTCGTTTTGACCTCGCTATAAATATCGATTCGATCTCGATAGCGAGATTTTTGTAGTCTCGACAGAAGCTCTACTTTTTTGTCAAATTATAAATTAAATTTGACTATTAAAGTCATTTGTATAAATCACGTAGGTTGTTAATCTTTTTGCCTGGCAGTATAAATAATGAAAATAAACATACCAGTCAAATTATAATTGTAGGTTAACTCAACTGTAACTATCAAAACTCTTACTCCAACGTGCACAACTTTTGTTCGTTAGTACAATTCAGTTCATGAGAACTATCATAAACTGTGACGTCTTACGGAACTTCCTTGGACCAGACAAACGAACAGAGCAAATACAACTCATTACATGCATAAATATAAAAGAAAATCAAAAAACAATACATGGCACTTTTAGGATGCTAAAATGGAGAAAACAAAACACATGATCATAGTTGATTAATGTTAAATTGCATCACATAAAATAAGAAATATACACCTGGGATGCATAAAAAAAGTCAGAGTGTAGATATATGGTGTGCGTAACAAGTGTGTAGGACACGTGATCACAGCCCGCATGACTTTTCAAACGCTTGGGAGTGTATACAGGAAGTGCTGCCAAATATCTGTTAAATGCTAGATAACCTCCAAGTTGCAAACAAGGATCACAACAAGAAATCTATTGTTGCTGTTGCAATAAGTGTGGCTATTATATTTTTAACCCTTTGAAATCGACTTTTTAAATTTTTTTGAGTATATTGTTTTTTTATACATAATTGTAAACAACATGTTGAAGTTTTGGAGTGCTAGTAATATATTTGACATTACACTAGGTTTACAACTACGAATCATGCAGTTACATTTCCAAACAAAACTATTACACGTTATTTTATGTCTGAAACCTAAAAAATTTGTGATATGCACTGCAGCTACCAATGGAACCGTTGATAATAATATATACTATTGTTTGGTCACACGGCATTAAAAACTCACAATTTTACATATACAACCCATTAGGCGCCAAAGTTTTAAATAAAGTAGATTTATTATGTACTTTGCCTGCACAAAATCAAAATTAAAAGAAATAAACCAACAAGAGTAACTAAAATTACTTGCAATTCATATTTGGCAGTAATTTGAACAGTCTGCACGTAAAATCCACCCAGCTCTAGTCTTGGTTACACAAGGGTCCGGCATCTAGTTAGTTGGGTTTTTCCAACCTTTATAGATTATTATTGCCTATAAAGAAGAATGCACTCTAGACACGACACTCTGATATTTCAAACGCCTTGAGGTGTCATTCTTGGGGTAACTTTGCAACTTTTCGAATGACAAAGAGTGCACACTTTACAAACACTCCAATATTCCGAACACATCCCAGAGGTGCTGATTTTCTTCTTTCAAGCAAATAACGCGTAGTAAATGCATTATAATAACCTTTGCGGTAGATATGTTATGAATTATGCAACAAATGTAAAAAGGAATCATTCTATTTAAAACATCGGCGCCCAAATTTGTGTTTTGTTCAAACCGGCGGCGTTTTTAAGCAATGTGCTAATCTGAAAAAATTTTGACGCGTATCCATGTACCGCCAGTAGAACACGTCGCTTGACTGTGCAACCAAACATGTACCACCTTTGGTATAAGCCAGCGTGAACGTATTAACCATAAGTATCACAACCATTGTAAACACAAAGAATATCAAGAAAATATCAGGTGTTGTTCTTTTTGTCACCTCTTTGAAAAGGATACCTTCTATTTTGTTTATGGCAGTCAGAAGCTTTCATAAGACAATCTCTGCATTGTTCAAAAGACTTAGCATTTCGAAAGCAGGTAGCTGAAAATAAAATGCATTTAATTTAAAATAATTCATAATTTACCACTAATGTTTTGTTCAATCATCATAAATAAATAAAAATCAATGTTAATTAATAGAAAAAAAAAACAATAATACCTGCTTTGTTGTACTCATCAGCTGCCTCATCATAATCTGGTCTCCACTTTAGCAATGATGTTTTCAAGCTAAAAACCAATCTTTTAAAATAAATCAGTAGGAAAAAGTAAGTGTATTCACCATTTTTCAGCAGCTTTAATGTGCTCAAGTGCTTCTTCAATTCTCTTATTGCTGGACATTTTTCAGAATGGTAATAAACGAGTTCAGTTTCAGAATTCCGTGAATATACAGGTGTTGGGGGTGTTGGTGACTTGGGTCAATTTGGGTTGCTGCAATGGTGGGCGGGGCTCCAGCAGTTCAATACCAGTTTTGCCAAATCATTTTATTTTTCTGTAAAAAATATAAATTTATTGACCAACCGCAAAACGTAGTAATCAATTATAGAGAATAAGTTTTATGCAATATATTCAACTATTACACCAGCCATATACAGTGTTTCTTAATTAGCTGTAGGTTTATTTAACAAAACATGGATTTTAAATTACAAAAACACAATGTACAAGATAAAATCATTTTTAAAGTGAAGATGATAATTGAATTTTAATATTTTCAATTATATTTTTCTTTAATTAATATCAAAATGTTTATTAATTTGGTTTTATTCATTCAAACATTGCAGAGGGCCTTGTTTCTAGCTGGCTGTTTTCGTCACATGACAGAATCAGAAGTTTGGATGAGGTTGTTTTGAGGTTAAGCCAAGTTTTAAGGTGGTTAACCAATAACAAAATTGAAATGCTCATCCAGCCGTCTCTACTTATGTTGCTACTTGCAACACCGCATTTCGTAAGATATTGTTTTCGATATACCGCACTAGCTCTGCCATTAATGTCAAATTCGTGTTCGATATACCGGTGCAGTTCGCATATTTATGCGCCGACTTGTTCGATTTACCTTGCAACATGCACGAAGCTCGAAAGCATATGCGGTTTTTATAGCATTTTCGATTTACCAGCACGGTGCATGTATACACTGAACGACGGAATAAAGCTGATTCTGTCATTATAAATCGAATACAACTATAATTTTAAATAAATATACTATTCTATAGATGATTACATATTCGCATAAACGGATTTACAAAATATGACAAAGAAATCATTAGAAAATTTTCTTTGATTATTTCCACAATATTTTTAGTTTCCAATCTTTTTCTTTTATTATTTAAACAATTTCTGTACAATTACATCATCGACTGATGGTGCTGAGGATATTAAATTTCATAATAACAATATTCATTTATCTTTCATTTCAAAACATTCTGCCATTTCTACCTGCCTGACTGGAAGCAATAAAATAGTTTTTATTAGTAAAAAATATTGATATTGCAAAATTATGATCATATGAGCTGACAAAACTGTTTCTATGATTTTTGATAAAAAAGTTACTAAAAAAATACCGCTTTTATGTAAATTGGTATATGGTCATAAATGAACATACTAAGTATTATTTGTTAATTTTTTTTTCATAAATATTATAAAACCTAATAGTTTACCGTCATCTCATATATCTAGATATTTTTTTTAAAGTTTTGTTGCTTTGTATAAAAGTTGGTATATGCTCATAAACAAGCCACAAATAAAGTATTATTTGTTAATTTTTTTTTCATGAATAGTATAAAAATGATAGTTTACATAAAAACTTTTTAAATTTTTTGTTGTCATCAACAATCTAATATGATGCAAAGTACGTTTCTAATCAAGCAGATCAACTTCCCATATATATTTTTTAAATTAAAATGTTCATTTATACCTGTTGTAAATCCAATCTGGGGTCACACTGTGTATGGTACATGCATCTCTGTTTTGGCTATAAAAATTTACACATAAAATTTAATTAAAATGCACTACACGTTTGAGTACAAATTTTCTTTGCATACAAATACTAATAATTGTAATTTTTTTAATTTAATTTATTTAATCTGGGTATAACTATTTTCGAGACTAATTACGAATTAAAATCAAGAAATTCTAACTATAATGATCGGATTCTTCAACACAAGACCTACCTTATTTCTTTTTTTCAAAAGAATGTGTGCACAACTATAAGACCAATAGCCTATAATTAATTGAGGTCGCTGGTATAGCAGCCCAATGCTTTGCCTCTGTGGTAACAGAGTAACTCCTTATTCTATTTAATAAACAAAAAATTTTAATCAAATGTCGATTGTTTTTATTAAATCATTCAACAAAATAGAGAAAATAGTCGTTAAACTGGTGTGTTCCAATCATATTCAAGTCACACACATAATATTCCATTTATAAATATTTCAAATGAAACCTAAACATAAGAATTATTTGAAAACAGATGAGGTAGTTTAAAAAATTTCTTACCACAAAATTATTTATCTGCTCATATAATATTAACTATAATTGTATTTAATTTCAAAATTTAAAGACGCCAAATCTCAAAGAATGATACTAAATCTAGTGTTGAGGATGAAGAAAGTGTAGTAAGGATAATTCATTTCTGTTAGAAGTTAGTCGTAAAATAAAAAACAATTTTTTTATAATATTTCATTTATTTTTTGTCAACAAGTTTGTGTGCAACGAAAACATTTTTTGGTAAATTGTGATAAAATAAAAGTAGTATCACAATGCAAAACCACTTTAAATTGATGTAAGGCCACACAATAATGATGTGCTTTTATTAAAATAGCACCAGTAAATAATTAAAGCTTAAAAAGCTATTGTATATTATAAATTATGATTGGTCAACAATTATTTGACTATCGATAGGTGATCTGCACATTGGACATTCAGTTATCGTCATCTCTGCACATTTAATGCAACAGCAAAAATGGCCGCAAGGAACGTATATTATTTCGCACTAAAAAGAGCACATGGTAAATAGAAGCTTCACACAAAACAATAATTATTAATGCATACATACAATATTTTTAGATAATTGACATTAAACGCAGATGAGAATTTTAATAATAGACTTATTCCATAATATAAATAGTAAGATATCGACAGCATAGTTCTAATGGAACGTAACTGCAAGATAATGATTTTCCAGGAGATAGAAAAACCTTTTTTTATTAGCTAAAATGAATTTATACTTTCCTTTTTAGTACGTCTGTGCTGGTTAATACAATTTTATTGGTTTTAACTTAACTTTGTAATTAGCAAAAATCGACTGAAAAATACTATTAATCTTCTTTGACACAATTCTCTTACTGCATGTATACTATTATTGTTAAAATCTCAAAATTGTAGTTACGTTCTACTAGAACCATCGAAGCCATCAATATGATCATAAGTGGGCTATGCTATGGTGTGCAGATGAATGAATTAATTTATATAATTTACAATTAAAAAAAAATTTAAAAGTAGTTCAATTATTCAATGATGACATTTTTCTTAAAGCAAACCAAAATGTACTTGACAATAATGTTAGCATGAGCCAAGCAGATGAAGTACAAACTAGCAGTAAACTTGAAATATAAAGTATACCTTATGGTCCATGCAAACAACACACTCTGATGTGCAATAACTCTGTGTAATAGTTAGAGGTGGTGCACTAGCTTCATCATTAGGCACTGGAGGTGCACTGGGGCTTGGAATGTTTGATTTAACACGTCTTTTATATTTGGTGAATGCATCTAAAATTTTTGCACGATCATCACTATTTTTGATTCCAACATTGCTTAAGTCTTCGTCTGTTGAGTTTGAAAGTATTTCTGAAATACAATTAAATTTATTTTTTCTGCAAGTAGGTATCATATGTAAACAATACCTTCACTTTGACTTAATTTAGCTAAAAATGGTAAGTAGTTTAATACACCACAATTTAAAAGTGCTTGAATCAATGAAAAATCCATATTTCTTTGAATATCTGAAAATCCTTCAGGCATCCTAAAAACAAAATTCTTTCTATTTAATAACATTAAATAATCAATATTACTATCTAAGATTAAATAGACAGAGTTCATTCCAGCACAAAAGGGTGATGTATATAATCTCGTTTTAACACTACTTATACCTGCTAAGTAATAATTGATACTGTCTTAACCAATAATCATTTTCATCTTCCATGTTATCTTCCAAAGATTGCAAAATAGCCATTAGTTGCATTTTGCGCATTTTTTGTTCCTCCAACAGATCTAATAATAATATAGATAAATTGACTCTTTTCTCTGCTAGATCGTTCTGTGAAATACAAATAGTAAAAAACAACTGGAAAAAAATTACAATACAATCTTCATACCACTTGTTTATCGATTTCTAATTTTTTCCTATCCATCTCAATTGTTGTTAATGCCGCTAGTTGAGATTCGATAAGTTTGACTTGCTGCACTAAACTCCAACTTCTTGCATCGCTTCTCTCTAGTAAAGTTGCTACCGCAACTTTTTGCAAATCAGAATCTTCTTGTAATTGGGTCGCCAATTTTTCATTTCTGTTATCCTGACTATGAAAAATCTCTAAAAGAAGGGACGTTTGCTGACAATCTCTAAAAATTAGAACAGGTATTAAAATAAGATTTTGAAATTTTTTATAAGAAATTTTGCAAGCCTTATGAAATTTTGGAGGCTTAGACTTTCTTAGCATTTTGGAATTAAGATTTTCGTTTTCTTTTGACACAATCTACAAAGTAGCTTGGAACTTATTCGTCAATTAACCCCCAACCTGTATATATTACAAATAAATTTATTGATTTATTAATTTTTATTTAATTGTGCTATTTGTTCATTTCGGAACGCGCTATTTACATGTGCTGTACCTGATCACTTTTCTGTTAAGTTTATTTTAATGATCTTGCTACTTGCATAGTTCGAATAGTTAATGTTTAGTCACACGATTAACTAAATTAATAAATTTTGAAATAAATGCTTACTGTTCAAATATTGCTTTAGAAGATTCATTTCTGATTGTATCATATCTCTCAAATCTAATTCTTTCCTTTTCTAATAATTCCTCCATAGAATTAAGAATGTCTTTTTTGCATAAATTCTCGTTGTATTTATTTGAAGCCGCTAAAATTTTGTCCTGTTCTATTAATTCTTGCTCGAGCAATAATGCAAGTGGTTCTTTGTTCATTTGCAATAGATGTTTAATTGCTATATCTGCATTTTCTTCCGCTACAAAATGTAAACTTAATCAAGCACAGATAAGAAAATAAGCTAATACCTTCTTTCAGTTGTTCGACTAATTTGAAATGTTCAAATTCTCTAATCTGTTGGAACTTATCCAAAGATTCATCGATCAAATTCTGATGCCGAGTAATATCTGCTAAAAGCTGCCAAAAAGATTAAAATTACAATAATAAATATATTTGTAGGGAATACCTTCTCACGGTTTACTTTAAATGAATTTGCTAAATCTATTTCCTGTCTTTGTAATAACTCATTACTTCTTTCTATAGCTAATAAATCTTGTAACTTTTGTTCCTAAAAAACATTATGAATTAACTAATGTCATTTTACAAAACAACAAAATATCTACACATATAGTGCCAGTGCTATGTTAAACAATTAATAATAAAACATGCCTTTCTTTTTTCAAGCTCCCATACTTTAGCCTAAAAATAAATAAATAAAAGCTTATTAGAATATGCAAGACTTTACTAGGCAATATAAACATTAATAATATTAAAGATTGTACCTCAACATAAGCATGTGGATCTTCTTCTTCTTTAACACCTAGATAGTCACAGTTAACATCGACACTCTCCTTATGTATATATTCAACATTGTTATCTAAAATAATATTTTATTAATTATATCATGATTCCAATATTGACAATATATGGGTGTGTGAGTTATTTATTTCTTTAAATGCTTTTGGTTCATCAGATCTTGTGTTTATGACAAAAGATTATTTAAGGTTCAGAGTGTCTTTAAGTTGTATGTAGAGTTCAGTTAATGTCAAAATATTAACTGGTTTAAAGTGACCTCACTACCATAGCCATTGTAAGTCATTTTTAAATTGAATTAAACCATTGAATGATCAAATATAATCGCCGAAAGAAAGCAAAACCCTGAATTTGCATTTTTTGTTAAAAATTGTTTTGGTATTTCATTTGCAAAAAAACAAAAAAAGCAAAAAAAGCAAAAAAAATCTGTAAGTGGAATAAATAATATATTATTGTAGTTAACTTTTGTAAAAGCTTGTCGGTGAGTTAAAAAAACATCCTGTATACTTAAGTTAAAAGAATTTATAAAACAAGCTTCTCCGTTCTCTTCAATAATTGTAATCGTTCATTTCAAAAACCATCAAAGTAATTTTTTTTCAAATTTGAGTTTTTATTAGAAACAGCTTCCACGCTTATTTTTTCTACCTTAATTTGTATTAAAAATTCCTTTTTGTTATTTTAAAAAGATACTTTTTATAAAAAACAGCTGCAAATACTATCCGTAAAGTACTCGCAGCAAGTTTAAATAACTTGCTTATATGTAAACGCTCGCAAGTTCTCTCAGAAGTTCTTTCACAAGTTACTTGCTCGTTTAAACTTAGCAGTAATATTCCAATATTTGACTCGTAATTGAAAAATTTTTACGGTAAAAGTATTGCATTAATTAAAAATCGGTAAGCACGATATATTAAGCATACTCACCTTCATCTAATTCTAAAATTTCGTTTTTATAAATATTATAATAACAGGAGAACTGAATTAATTATTAATCAATTTTCTAAATATTTTTATAAACTGATTGACACTTTATTGAACTCTGCCATTATTATAATATTTATAAAAACAAAATTTTGGAATTAGATGGAGATAAGTATGCTTAATATATTGTAAGTACCAATTTTTGATTAATGTAATACTTTTGCTGTAAAAAATTTCCACATATAAGTAAAATATTGAAATATTTGCAAATTTTTTTAATAAAATAAAATATATTTTTGTAATAAATATTTTGAAAAACGTAAGACACTTAAAGAACATACATTTAAGAAGATGTGTGATTTTTTGCCGTACAGACTGTATAGAAAAGGGTTGTCAATTTATAGCTGACTGGCATAATGGATATTTAATCATTGTGCATTTAGGAAACAAGGATATTAGCCACTAACGGAATTTATTGAATAATAATAATAATATATAATATAAATATAATTTATTTATTCCAGGACATCCAATACCACATAGGAAAAGTCATTTGTTTCATAATATGTTTTGCTTATCAAAAATGTTTTACTGCGAAGTTTGAATTCTTTTAATTGATAGTTTTTATATTGATGATAGAATATGTTGTACTATATAATTGCAAGATAATGAAGATTTGCTTTACATCGTGTTTGTGAATGCACTGGATGTATTATTACCATGTCTTGTTTGATAATTATGATTATGATTTAGTAGTGTAAAACCAGAAATATTTTTCTTTGCATGCACTAGTAGAGTATATATAAATATACATGGAAGTATTAAATTTTTTTATTGTTTAAACAAATTTTTGCAATGACTTATGTGATGCATATTTAACATGTAGTGTATTATTTTTTTTTGTAACTTAAATAATCTATTGATATCTTTAGACATACCCCAACACCAATATTCCATATGATAAAGCAGACTGAATTTTTGCAAAATAAAACATTTTTTAAGGTGTTAGTATCTACAATAGGTCTTAACTATCTTACAACAACAATATGATCTTATTTTACTTACTACATATATAGTCAATATGTATACCCGATTTACAACTTTCATCGATATATACACCTAGAAATTTTGTCACATTTTTATTTTGTATAGTTTTTCCGTTACAAGATATTAAATAACTTAAAAAAAAAACCATTACTTTTGTACCAATCACATATTTCCCGAATAATTTTATTTGCTAGGGCAATTGCATCTTTAAGACTTTTATTGGTTATCAATATAGAGGTATCATCAGCAAATAAACAAAGACCATTTATATTTATATCATTAATAAAAATAATAAAAAGAATAGGCTCAAGTACAGGAACACCTCTTTTCATTTTTAACGTTGTCGATTTTATTTTATTTACTTCAACACAATGATACCGGTCCCTCCCTCAAATAACTTTTGACCAATCTAACATAACACCGCGTATACCATACTATTCGAGTTTATCTAACAAAAGTTGATGATCAACAAGTCAAAAGATTTGGTCATATCAAGAAAAACTGCCAATCCTTTTTATTTGCTTGCACATATAATATGTTCAGAAAATCTAAAATAGCAGTAGATGTTGATTTGCCATATTGATTTTTGTTGAATAGTTTAGTAGAAGCAAAAAAATGTATTATACGCTGTGCAATTATGTATTCAAATTTTTTTAAATAGTTATATAATGGTCTTAAATTATCAATTTCATTGACATTTGAATGTTTATGGATAGGTATAATTTTGGACAGCTTTAGTTTGCTTGGAAAGACACCTTCACTAATTGATTGATTAAAAATTGCACATAAAGAAAATACTTTTCTAAAAGATCAGCACTAATTTCATCGGGACTGCTTGATTTAGTTGCTTTTAATTTTATTATTGCTTCTTTAATTTTTTTCACGCTTATTGGATCAAAATTAAATGTTTTGTGATTTTTTAGAATAATTTTATAATCAGAATTGGTCATATAGTTCCAATTAAATTGCTTGAAATAGAATTAAAATGTGTTAGCTACAGTATATTTTTTAAATTTTAAATTTGTTATTGAATTATGTTGTTTATTTACATTTTTATTAATTATTTTCCAAGCGGTTTTTGACATATTTGAGTTTTGAATTAAATTTTTATTTTGTAGTTTTTTCGCATTCAAAATTACTTGATTATAAACTTTTTTGTATTGTTTGTAATAATGTTTATCCTTCTTTAGTTAAATTGATGATTTTTTAATATCTACACCGGGTCCATTATATCCATTTATTATTATTATTATGCAAATTAAAACTTAAATATTAACAATCTGTATTTTAATTGTTTTTTTTACACGTTCTTTAGATACTCCAATATACACAAAACATAATATAAAATAAAGATTTTAATATGTTACGGAGATATTTCACAACTTAATTGAATTTAAAAATTACAATTCTTAATTGTAAATATTTTTTTACATTTTCCAACATAAACAGTAATTTTATTTTAAATCAGTTCAATAGTTCTAAATAAAAGACATTAACTTTTTAGTTTAAGATACTTAATGTTCAATATTTTTATCATTCTGTTCCATTAATCTACTTAACACATTACAAAAAGTAATCTCTTTAAAACAAAAATAAACTAACTTAACGTGAATTAATTTTCAAAATCATTTAATGGTTCAAATTTATTAAATTAGTAATTTTAATAATGCTTTTTTAAATTGTTGTGATGAAAATCTTATAATATGATATATACATTTATTCTTTCCATTTGCATACGAATAATCCTTATTATTTAAATTTATTGTATTATTTTTTTAGATTAGAAAACATGCTTAAATACCTTCTATTAACTATAAACCGTTGAGGGTGAAATTCGATTGTTTTTTATAAACACTAAGAAAAAACCGAGAAAGTTTTGCAATTCAAAATGCAAACAAGAGCTCAGTTCACGACTGGCACCCCCGTTTAAACAGGAAGCTCTTGAACAAGAAAAATCTGTCAAATTAGTGCAATTTAATAGATATGTTTTGCATATAAAATGCAAAATGTCACTGTAATTACAGTTCCATATGATTCAAATGTGTAGTGAATTTGGGCTTTTTGTAAAAATTGAATTTAAAGCATGAGCCGATATAAATATTCCAAAAGATTCAATAGTGCCTCTAACTACCGCTCGGCGCGCCCGCTCATAAATTTTATTTAACTGTTCGAACCTTAACGCGTCTAAAAGTATACTGCTTTAACCTAAGTTAGAGCAGTATACCTAATGCAATGATCTAAATAAAGACGTAGCCAAGACTCACAACCCTGGGAGGTTATTATAACATACACATTTCCTAAATCTCCGCAAGGGGCAGCAATTTACTGCTGCGTCCTCTCACATGCCTCTCACTTCCTCTTATTGAAGATACGGGATATCATTTAAATACACGCGCTTGTATGTCTTACCATTGTAATATACAGTCAACGGTAACGGAGAGTGCTCTAAGCTAAAAATATTAGCATTAGTTTAACCATTTCCTTGTGGGAAAAATGCGTTTAATGATAGATATTGATATAAATCATTAATTATGGTGGCTAAAATGCCAAGATAGGCAAAACAGAGTTGGGTTTGGGTACATTTCTAAATGTAATGTGAGAGGATTTACTTACATATCGCAGATGCAAAGTACAGAATAAATATTCTGTGGAAAAATGGTAGTGGCCTTTGTTTATAAACATTAGTGGTGCGCAATATCGATACTTTTGAGTATCAAATACTAATCGATACTTTTATATGAGTATCAATACTGATACTTTTCCATTAAAATAAAAATTGTAAATTTGTATTTTAAATAATAAATAAAATACATAGCTAAGCGTTTTTTTTAGTTTTTAATTTACAAAAATTATTTAAAATAAGGTTAGGTTAAGGTTAGGTTGGGTCAGCCATCTTTCTATATTAATATTTGTATAAGTTAATGTACTGATTGTCATTTTCCAATTAGAAATTAAATCTATTACACGATAGTCTATACCATGCGTTCAAAGAATTTCCGTACAGCGTTCAGCTCTACTCGGCCGAGCGGAGAGGACCTACTTATACATTCCACTCGCGTGTTGCGACGTAATTAATTGTCGCAAAAATATCGTAATAAATTGATAGGCTTATTGTTCAAGTTATTTAAAATAAAATAATTCTCTAAACTAAAATTAAAAATACAATTTGATTTTGAAGAAGATTCAAATAATATCCTTTTTAAGTTAACTGCACCGTTCTGCATCATGCAATGTCATGCAACAATTTTATGTTCAATTTATAAAATACACTTTTTTAGTGCTCGAGTGTTCAATTTATCACAAAAGTAGCACAAAATGCGCATTTTATGTCGATTTATCAGCACGATCTTCAATATCTCGTGCTGTTACCAGCGCAAATGTCAAATTTGAAAGTGTATAATATGGATCCAAATATGTTATTGAAATTTTTATCTTAAGAAAATTCATAAAATTAACATCATGGAAATTATCTATGAATTTGATAATGATGAGGTAAGATATTATTTATTATATATTATCAGCTAAAATTCTGAGAAAGTGGCAATTTACTTGTGAATAACAATACAATATCTTGTGCTGCATGAATGATGTGAACAGATATAAATGAAAACATTCTAACTTCAATTGAGTTGCTGCGTTCTTGCAGCAATTAATACACCATCAAAGGTTAAGATTAGAATGATGATAGACTCAAAATTGTAAAATAACTTGTCTTCTTGCAGCATAGTCCTTAATTAAAAAAAAACAGAAATTTATGTTTTTATTTTGTAAACTGCAGATTCAAAGCCATTTTCTGATGGATATGTCCACAGCTACAATTTTCATTAACAAATATAAAACTTGGGAATTAACACAGCAAAAAACATGGGTTAAGTCCCCGTAAAAAAATTAGTCGGATAGAAGTTTTTTTCATTTTTTATGGTAAGTATTTTATGTAAATTATTTACTTATAATTATCATAATATTTTTGTTTTTAGGTTTGTGTGCAATAAAACAAATCAACGAGAAGTGGCTCAACTATTTAATGTAGTAATCGGCTCTGCACATGCGATTATTGATATGGCAATGAATTTTTTAACGGACATTGCTCCAACTAATATCAACTTCCCTAAGAGCAATGAAAGAAAAGAAGAAGCTTTGAACTTTGAGCAGGTACAATATACAT
>JARJEC010137386.1:0-10528 GCA_030264575.1 Tachinus sp. AB-2021 | reverse complement strand
TTTGATGTCAAGCAGATATGCGTTCTAGCATCAACTGTTTTGTTTGCACTTTACCTCAGTGTAGTTGCAAGCAAAGCCCTTAAAGATATGTTTATTGCCGTACAATTAAAATACCAATACGATTGAAGACTGTTTAACTTATCTATACTAAGAGTTTCTACAAAAACCCTTACTTACTTACGAGAATATACGCTATAACAAGCCATCGGCTTACTTAGCGGCAATGATGTAAAACATAAACAAACAAACTGTTTGCTGATGACATTTGCTAAGTATCCGACTGGTTAGAAGTTTTCCAAAAGAGTATTATAAATCTTAATAACTCATGTGAACGCTTTGAGTTAAAAATCGACTAATCAAACTGATGTTATGCTGCAAATACCTCTTCACAAGTATCACAAACCCATAAACATTTAAATAAATTACACTTATAAGTTTCCAAATATTCTGCAAATATGTTGCATCAGTCGATGAATATCAAATGTTGTTTAATTAGGTTAGGTTAGGTTACGTTTTATAAATCATAACTTATATGATTTATTTAAATCATTTTTACAGCAACATTGTAGGAGGGGATTATGTCCAATAATTGGAAAACGCATTAGTGGGGTAGGTTGGGTCACCATAGTCAAAGTTATTAGTTTAGTATTTATTATTATAGTGGAACTAAAAAAACCAATTATTAAAATTATTTGCGACGACAAAAACAAAAAATATATAAATCACCGACCAACAAAAAATCTGACCACACATCTTTTTGAGCAGTAAATCATTTGGCATTTTAACGTATCAATAGTTTTAGCTTGATAAACATTTTGGCGACATCTTGTAATAAATAGTATGGAAGAAAGTATAAATTAACAAAGAGTTAAAGGCAATTTAAGTGAGTACTACTTACATAGTTAAATATTGTATGTTTACATTTTTTTATGATCTATGACTGCTTTTATTTTATTTGGCAAAGCAGAATACAACTTTATGCACTGGTAAACACTGTTTGTTTATTAAGAAAGTCGATGGATTGGGTATCCATATCTATTTATGTTGTATAGTATGTAGTGATATTGAATATACTTTGATAAAATACGTTTGTTGTTGCACAGGTACATTAAGCAAAAAATTTATATACCAGGTAACGTTAGTTTATTTAGTATAAAGTGCCTCGACACGAATCTAGAGCTTATATCTTTAGAATTGCTCGGATAGCTGCTTTTAAAAAAATAAAGCGTATTCTATTGATTAGTACCACTCCAAATTACAATACCATACTGAAGATGTGTGGCAAAGGTTGCAGAGTATACATTTTTGAGAACAAGTAGAGCCAAGAATTTACCCGAAGATCGTAAAGCAAAGCAGGTCCGGTTTAATATTTTTGATACGTGATTTACATGAACAACGAAGCTTAAAAATTCATTAAATTGGACATCTCATACTCGAGCAGATTTATTATATTCTAAATATACTCCATCTATGCAAATATTTGTTCTGGAATTATTGTTTGTTTTATTGCTTTTAAACACTATACAATTTGTTCCTTTGTCGTTAAGGATTAGACAATTTTGGTAAAACCAGTCTTTTAGGATTACTAGTATCTCATCGCCTAAATGTTTGAAATTAAACATTATATTGGCCCTTTATTAGGCAAGCTTGAAACATCTACAAAGTTTAACCATTTTGCCGATGAAAAAATGGCTTTAAATAAATTATTTAAGTAAATAGTAGCAATAGAAGACCTAAAGTGCTTCCCTTGGGCACACCAATATCATCTGCACTATTTTCAATCTGACTCCAGCTTTTGATTATCTATGATAACTGTTACCTTTTATTTTTTACATTTCAAATGCAAAGCAATTAGTTTATTTGCTACTCCACAAATATCCATTGAGTTTAGCATCTGAAGAAATATTTGGTGAACCAAATCAATCAGAATCAAATGCTTTGCAAATATCAAGAATAATTCGAAGATAGTCTCTCAGATTTTCAAACCATCGAATATTTCTTCGACAATGCTGGACAGTGCTGATGTAGTTAAATGTTTTATTAAAAAGTTGAAATTTATCAAAAAATTACATCATAAAAATTAAATAAATCTTATAGCAAGTTATTTCAAATAGTTTAGAGAATAACGAAATCAAACTTATGAGTTTATAGGCAAAAATAAAGAACCAATAAATGGCGTTTAAGATGTTTAAATGGGGAAAACAAAACTCACGTGATTGGTGTCAATCAGAGTGCAGTGATCTGTAAGTAGATTTAGAGGAAAAATTTCCTAAAAAATCTTAATTTTTATAACCTATAGGGTCAATAAAAGGGTTCTCTGTTACAGGTAAATATGTATTAAGTTTGTTTTCTGACATATCACCATTTTCCCCATTTGAGCAGTTCAAAATTTAACACCGGAGGTCAACCACTTTGCTGATATTCTCCTATAGTTACTTAAAAGATTTGAATTTTCCTTTTTAATTACAGACAGCTTTAACATTTTGGTAAAGACACCGGTTACCATAGATTCATTATAGATTTACAAGTGGATAAAATCCTTGCGTGCATTGCATATGGAAGAAAAAATATTATTAAAACAAAAAAAATAATTCTTTTTAATGGCCAAAGGAGTGTTATAAATTTCTGACCGAGTACTAGGAAATGTAAATGTTGATTTATCATTTCTATACAACATATTTGCGTAATTTGTTTTGTAATTGCGGCGTCCTAGTAGATTTTCTGATGAAAGACTCGTTGAAATAGAAGAATAGTTAATGAAGATTAAATGGCATATAGTGGGAATAAGTGAAGTGAGAAGGAAAGGAGAAGAGTGGAGAACACTTAAGTCAGGAAATATATTTTATCATGTCGGAGAACCAGACAAATCCATTGGAGGCGTAGGTTTCCTTATAAATAAAAAGCATGCAAAAAACATCACATGTATAAAAAGTGTATCCACAAGAGTCATATACCTAATACTCAAAATAAACTCCAAATATAGCATAAAAANAATATCATTTTATGGTTATTTTTATTTTTTCAATCTTTCGTATTTTGCTTTGACGATTCAAATATATTTGGATACAATTTTTACAATTATTAAATATATAGACTAACATTGATATCACCAGGTTGTAATTTTTCAAGGCCAAAAACAACAAAATAGGCTAACAATTAGGAATATTTGTTAAACATTTTGTTATAATTTTTTTAAAAATTATCTTCAAAAAAATTATAACAAAAAGTTTAATAAATTTTTCCAATTGTTAGCTTATTTTGTTGTTTTTGGCCTTAAAAAATTGCAACCTCTTATCAATGTTAGTCTATATATTTAATAATTGTAAAAATTGTATCCAAATATATTTGAATCGTCAAAGCAAAATACGAAAGATTGAAAAAATAAAAATAACCATAAAATGATATATTTATTTATGTTGGCCACAGCAACGGACCTTTAGCAAATTAATTAGGTAATACAAATTAAGTGTCGCTCGGTGGTTACTGCTATCGGGTTCAAATCTGGACAATCCTTTGTTATATTTATCTGTATTTATTTAGATGTTGCGTGCACGTTAAAGAATCCTGAATAATCTGGTTGGAATTTCAAAATTTACGGCAAATTTACCAGATGTGTTAAATTCTGATGTCGGTAATTAGTCCTTGAAATATTCGACTTTAAAGAAGTAGAAGAAGAAAAATTAATTTAGATATTATTGAACAAACCTGTACTTCTAGTCGGCCGGCGACATTTTATTCTGGTTGTTTATTATTTAATAGAAGTACAAAACGAAAGTTAGAGAGAACGCAGTACAGAGACAGAATCGGTGATAAATAATTATATTAAATTAAGTGTAATATAAGCGTCAAGTGCTAATTGCTGAAAGAAGGCAGCAAGAACAGTATAATAAAGAGTATTCTGTAAATATCGCAGGGGGTAAGCGAAAAAATTAAGAATTGCAACAACTAACCTAAAAGTACAAATTCCCCGTTGTGTGCAAAGGAAATAACAAATTATATTGACTAGTTTTAAGGGAATTAATCTTCCAAAAATCTGTAATAGAATAATGGCATTTATCAATTAGCATAGACTTTAAAGTTGATTTGTATTTATTAGTCGGTAGATCTTTTATAGACTTTGTCATTTTGTTGTGCGCTTTTATTCCCAGGTAACTGTTCAAATATTGATTTGTAAGATAGAATTTCTAAGAGTGAGGTTCCATGTCCAGTGCCATAGTTGTGGGAATTCAAAGCTTTAAATAAACTTAGGTGCTTTTTTACATATAGTAATAGTTCATAAACCAATAGGCTTGCTAAAGTTGTTTTTAAAATGAGCTTTGCACGATGTATATGGTCCAAGTTGCAACATGGAACGAATTGCCTTTTTTGCAAAACAAAAATTTAATTAATCTCTCCTGAAGATTCCCATGCAGCGATTCCATATAATAATAATGACTGGAAGTGTGAAAAATAATACAATTTTAGTACTGGTAGGCTGACTCTTTGTTGCTTCAGTTACTTACTGAAGCAGTGTGGACTTAAACGGTTGGCTAATAAGTGAGTGTTAATGTTCAATTTTGTATGTGCAACCTCTTCTACTGTTAACGCGGTTACTAAGATATCATAATTTGCGTTTTTTTTTTATTAAAGTGCAAAAAACAGTTTTTGCGGTATTGAGATGCAGATTATTGTTTGTAAGCCAGTTTGTTGTCTTGGCCATTTTTACAATAGCTTTCTGTGCTAGCCCTTTCAATAATTTTGATTATTTGATTATTAGACGTGATATGTCATCCGAAAACATTGCAGAGTTATTTAGGATTATGTCATTTACGTAAATGATGAACAATTATGGTCCAAGGACGGAGCTCCGCGGGACACCTTTATTCATATTTAACATGTTTGATTTCTTTTGTCCGAGTTGTACTTAATGGCTATGATTTCCAAGGTAACTAGAATCATTGCAAGACTAATCTTCTAATTCTAAAAATATAGAGTTTGTTTAGCAAGATTTTATAATCCAAAACGTTAAATGCTTTTTGTAGGTCTAAAAAGATTCCAACGCAACTGGTTATCTATTGCTGAGTACAGTTTATTTAAAAATTGACACTTTGCACTTGAACTTCCCTAAATCCAAATTGATTTTATTAAACAAATTGAATTTATTGAAAAAGGCACCTCTAGATTCTATTACATTAGAAATATAATAGCTTATATCAAGGCAACAGGCAAAATGGAAAAAATCGAAGAAATGTGTAAACAGGTGATGGAAGAAATGGCTAAAAATACATATGAATTAAAAGTGGAAAGAAATATGAAATAAAGGATGATTAAGAAAAGAAACAAATGCGAAGAAGAAAAAAACTAAAAACTTAAATAAACTCAATTGAAAGTAAATTGGAAAGAAAAGAAAGCGAAGAAAGAAGAAATAACATAGTAGCGTCTGGTATACTTGTTCGAAAAGGGAAAGAAATAGAATGGTAAAATACCTGTTAGAAAAAGAAATGAAAATAAAAACGGAGGTAGGTAAATAGATTAAATAAAGAAGGGAACAAAACAATTCTACTAGTAGAGTTAGAGTCTAATTACTTCTAGTTTCGCGCAAGCAAAATGATGCTCTTCGCACAAATCAGAATGAGTGATTCAAAAATTAAAAACGTATGGATAATTTCAGACAAACATCCACAGAACAGTTTACAGAAACTAAAGTTATAGCCAGTTTTGTCCAGTACTTTTTTCGTTTTGCCCATCTCTCTTTAAGCCATGATTTTCTATGATATAGCAAAACAACATAGGCCATATTTGCGTAAGATATGCCCGGTTCTGCGCAATGGTCATTTTGTTTTGCCCAGCCCCGGTTAACCCATGAGTCAATAGTCATGGTGTTGCAACCCCTTAAGCAAACTAGGATGCGATCAAATTGTAATAAAACAACATTTTCGAGCTTTCTGGTGGCCATGGTCACGGAGTTTTGCCCAAGATATGTTTTCAATTTGACGTTTCAGAATTGACCTTGAAATTACGTTCTACATTTAAGATTTATTAAAGGAATCGTAGAAACAATTGTGGACTTGGTCAAAACTTTAGACCAATAAAAAAACATTGTCAACCCATTTTATGGCTCCCCGAGTTTTGCCAAAAATTAGTTTTGAATTTAAGGCTTTGAAATTAAGTTCTGCATTTAAGATTTATTAAGGGTATTGTAGAACTAATTCTGGACTTGGGCAGAACTTTAGACCCATAAAAGATCATTGTCGACTCTTCCTGTGACCATTTTAAGGGTCCGCAAATTTTGCCCAAGATTGATTTTCAATTTGAGACTTAAAAATTGACTTTGAAATTAAAATCTGCGTTTAAGATTTATTTATAGAACTAATTGTGGACCTGGACAAAACATTAGACCTTTATAGAACTTTGTTAAACCTTGGTTGGTGGGACCACACCACTGAAATTTGACTATTGACTCATGGGTCAACTGGTGTTGGGCAAAACAAAATGACTATTGGGCAAAACTGGCCATAACTTTGGCAAAATTATGTAATAGCTTTCCTTTTAAAATTTCATCATGGGGTACCAACTTCACGTGGGTAAGTTGTTTGAGTAATTGATTGACAAATAAATTCAACACACAAACAGATAATGATAATGATAATTCAGAGTGTATACGTGCAGCAATTGTTTCTAATTCAGTGATGAGGGGGCTTACCTTGCCAATCACCGAATGACAAATCAGTAAAGCTATACCATCTTGTCTTTTACATTGTCTTTCAGAAAAATAAACAGGACTGCATACTTTAAAACGCATTTCTTTAAAAGATAACAAAGCTCTGAACGATTCATAACGAGTATACCATTACATTTCTACTGTACTATAAAAATATATTTTTAAGATTTGGTATTAAGCCCTCTGCTTTTTCCCTCTGGTTCCAGACTTGCTTTCAGAGTTAAACGCCAAAGAAACAGGTAGAGTTTCTGTCGATTAATTTTCTTTTGACAAAGTCAAATTAGTGGAGTGTTTCGCGTTCCAAATTTCTCAATTTGACCAATTTCGCATTAAAATTTTCAACTCGGTTTTGAAGTGAATAGGAGAAAATCAGCAAAGTCGCCATACTGTATGCTAAACTAAACTCAACTTTTCTTACTTTTGCAATTATAATTGCATTAAATTTCGCTTTCTATCTACTGGGGTAGTTCCAAAATTTCATTAAAAGCCGTTGGTCTATACTATCTACTAATATACTACTCCTATCACAAGGCGTGGGCTTTTCTAAGAGCAATATAAAATATAAACAAATATATGTCAGCAATCGAAATGTAATTCTAAATTTTGAGATTAATTGGAAAACAAGTATTAGAAAATATAGGCAAGTTCATATTAATACATAATTGCCGAACAATCTACATTTATTTTTAGTTTACAGAAATATAACAAAAAATGTTTATAAAGTCCGATAAGCTATCACCAGTGATTATGATAATAATTTGAATATTAGTTTGATCGCAATTCCAATAAGTGTACTAATTGTAAAACAATATGTTAAAATTTTATACATGTTTTTTAAATTTATTCCATATTTCTGTACTAGTCCGCTGTGTCAGTTTACGTGAGTTGAAAGAAATTGTTGCTTACACATTTTACATTAAAAATGTGTTTTGTAGAAGATGAACACATAATTGTATATAATCGGAGTCACTTGGAATTATCATGGAAGGACGTTTGTGTTAAAAACGATTACAAATTTAACATTTCAATGAAAGTGACGGAAAACGCAGTCGAAACAGAGAATAAACGTGATAAAAATATCAATTTCATTCAAGATTGTAATAAAGAAAGTAATTATAAGGTTGGCATTGCATATTTTATAGAAGTGAATTTTGAAAATGCAATTTTAGAGTTACATTAAATACGATGAAGGAATAAGATATAAAATAGTAATTAATGCAGTGCACGAAAAGCAGGATAAACTGCTTTATATAAACACTCCAATCGTTATGGATGGTAGCGTGAGTTGTCTGAATGGTAATTTTACTGCAGTGTTGAATGACAAAAAATTAAGGAACGGAAGGTACGTTAATACAATTGCTTCATTTAATTAAATATAATGCAATAATCAATTTTAGTCGAATAGACCTGTGCGTTTTAAACAAAGAAATCGCATCAAATGATGACCCCGATATTCAACCTCTTGATTTTCAATCTGAAATAGTTCAGCATTGTAATGTGACTGGCAATAATTTGACTTGCAATTCAACTTACGATTTAATTGGAATAATATTCTTTAAAGATATTATCTTCAAGTTAACTATTAATATAAGTGGACAATCAGCACATTTTTTAAATATAGATAACAATATAGATATTGCACAATTGCAGAAGTCTTCTTTATATTTCATGATTGCTTTAATACTTTCAATAATAATATTAATAATAATAATAATAGTAATTTTTCTAAAGTTTTCTAAATTTAGAAACAGTATAAAAAATGGTAATAACATTTTAAACAGTGAGATGGTAAGTCGCCTTTAATATTTACTATATTTAAAAATGCTTTTGTAATAAACATAATTAATTTGTTTTAGATGCCGTTTAGTAGAGCAACGTGGACATCTTCTAAAATTGAAGTCGGGTTAGAAGCGATTGTAAACAATTACGATCAAAATAGGGGACTGATAGAAAAAGAATTTGAGGTTATTGGATTCAGATATTAAAACTAAAATCAAAATATATTAAGATGCATTTTTTAGGAGATAGAAATCGGAAGCAATATGAGGTTGGCCACAAAAAGCATTACAAAGAACAGATACAACAACACGCGTCCTTGTAAGTCGACTAATATTTTTACTGGATGTTTTGCAAAATTCTTAATAATTAATAATAAATTAAATTATTTTAGATGAACATAATATGGTCAAATTGGGCCCCAATGAAACCTATATAAATGCTAGTTACATTAAGGTATTTAAATTCTATATACTTATCTCACGATAATATACATATTAAATAAATTTTAATAGGGCTTTCAAGGGTTTGTCAAATATATAGCCACGCAAGGCCCAATAGCTGCAACTATCGATGATTTTTGGGCCATGGTTTGGCAGGAAAATGTCGAAGTCATTGTGATGCTCACAGGACTCACGGAAAATGATAACAAAGTAAGTTTAAATAGATATAAAAACAATTTTCATTAATAACTTTCAGGAAAAATGCGTTAAATATTGGCCGGAAACCACAAAACTATTGAACAATTTGACGGTGCACTACATTCGCACTGTAAATTACATTGGATATTTAGTCAGGGAATTTGAACTGCGCAAAGTTGACGACGGATCGAGAAGAATCAAGCAAATGCATTTTGTGTCGTGGCCGGATCACGAAATCCCCAACAATCCACCTATAATGGTCAGCTTTATGCGACACTTTAGAAAGCTGGAATTAAGAACTACCAGTGTTATACATTGCAGGTACTTTTATTACTGTGTCATCCACCATATTCATTGAACTTGTACTAGCAACTATTATAGCTGAACTAGTTCTTGTTAATTCATTCAATTGATAGTAATTCATATTAGAAATTGAAGAATCTGTTTTTAATTGAAGCAGTTTATTATTTTTATTAAAACCGGTTGGCACAGCAGAATTTGTCAACCATGCACATTGATGGGAAAAGAATGCGGATTCATCAAAATGATCAGAGCAAAGATACATTTTTTTGGTATTGAAATTTGAACCACATGCAAAACTCTTCTTGTCAATTCAAAAGGAAATGTAAAAAATAACATTTTCATATGTACAATCATTGATATTACTGTAATGTTTATTTAGTCAGAAAGGAACTTCACATTTGGATTTATAAGTACCTGGTAGTAACATTTTGCAATCCATTTACAAAACAGCAACATCAACAGAATTAAATAGCGTGGGTGTTTTTTTATTAATTAATGTCTACAGTGTGTAACTTTATAATAATAGTATAAATAATATAAAGTAAGTGAGAGTAACCTACGCATGGTAATACCTATCGGTTTTCTTCTCTGCGTAAGTCCTGATGTTATTATTCTTTGTCGGATGGGTGTTTGAGATAGGCCGGTTTGTGCCTTGTGGAATTAACAGAGCCTGCTGCGGCAGCGCATGCTGTCCCCGGGCTATCTCTTCCCGTACCCCTCAAACTCTTTGAAACTTCCTTTTTTGTTTATGTTTCCTACTTCACTCTTTTTTCTCCTATGCGTATATTGTTTATCGTAATCATCTTTGTTGCGCTCAGTTATCTTCTTAGTTTTCTTAGATCTTCTCCAACTGCTTCTTCGCTGTACCCTCTCTCTTTCATAAAAAAATTGTACAATTCCATTAGATTTATCCCTTCAGGTAGACCTAGATTAGTAATTTTAATTTCTAGTGACATTCTTGTGTCTCCATTTGGTATTATTTCCTCGTTTCTTATAGTCGCCAAATACATTCTAACCATCTCAAAAGTTGCGTTTTCAGTCAGCCTCGATATGGCGTATCTGCCGTTTGGAAGTTGTCTTGTTAGCTCCGTTATTCTGCTTTCTTTTA
>JARJEC010137379.1:0-11164 GCA_030264575.1 Tachinus sp. AB-2021 | reverse complement strand
TATATATACAATTTAATTTTCTGCAATTTTTATTAAAAAAAACATTCAAACTTTTTATTAATTTTCAATAATAAGTCGGGAAATTTGGAAATTGTCTGAAATTTTGTTACAGAGCCGGATCAAAGTAAAAATAATTTAACAATAACATCTAATTATCTATCAAATATTTTCTTCATTTTTTGTACAAATAAATTCAAAATGGGAATTAGAAATTTTGCATACAGGGCCGGGTTAAGGTTGTAATATTTTTAAAATAATATCAAATTAAAGACAATTTAATTTCCTGCAATTTATGTTAAAAAAAATTTTAATTAATAAGTCAAGAAATTTTGTTTTTTTTGCTATTTTGCTAAAAAAAATATTAAAAAAATAGAAAAAATTTAGAAAATTAGTTTATAAATTTGATTGTGTTTCAAAGTTTACTTAAAACCAATATTATGCTCTTTTGCGTTTGATTTTAAAAAATCAAATTATGAACGATACAAAAAATTAAAATTTAAATGCTTATGATTTCTATCCTTTTTCTTACTTTTTGCCTATATTAAGAAAATTTAAATTAATTTAAAAATTAAAAATAAATTTAAATACATTTGCTTTTAAGGAAATAAAATCAGAAGTCCGTTTTTAATAAATAAACAAAAAAATAAAACTGAACAATACAAATAAAAAAATATAAATTAAAATCTGCGGGAGTAGATATTATAGGTGTATTAACTCCCGTAATAGAATAATTTTGTATGCACCGGCAATAATATATGTAAAGCCTTTAAACTTTGAACAACATAAAATACTACAATTTTTGGGCAAGAATTTCTTTAGCAACCAATTCTTACTTTTTTTCTAAATTTTTTTTAACATTTGATTCTATCTTCAAAAAAGCACAAAGTCACATCAAACATGATACAGTTTTTAAATTTTATAAAAACTATTTGAATTAAATATTTTGAAAATAGAAAATATTTTTACTTTGTAACTTTTTTATTAATATAAAAAAATTAAGACAGCATATTTCAAAAATTTAAAAAAAAAATAGAATATATAAAGGAATTTTGGTTATTTGCGATTGGTTTTTGTTAAACCGCTTTGTCGATTTATATATCGCATTTCACAATAATTTTGGCATTTGATTCAATCTTCAATTAAGCACAAAGCCACAAACATGAAAAACAGTTTCTAAAATTTATAAAAACTATTTGAATTAAATATTTTGAACATACAAAATATTTTTGCTTTGCAACTTTTTTATTGATAAGAAAGCATTTTTGAAAAATATTTTAAAAAATTAGAAAATATAAAGAAATTTTGGTTTTTGTTAAACCGCTTTTTCCACGTTTATATATAATACATAATAATTTTGATTAATTTTTTTACAATACCTCTTTTTCAAAAAAACACGAATATTCTTAAAAAAAAATTAAAAAATATTTTTCAAAATTTGGCGTGTTTTAAAATCCATTTAAAAGCATTTTTTTAAGTTTGATTTTTACAAAAAAAACTCAATTTATGAACAAATAATTTTTTATATTAAACAATATGAATAAAATTTACAGAAAAAAAAACATTTTCAAAAAGTTAAAAAAATATTTTTATAAACTTGGCGTTTTATAATTTTATTTAATAACAAAAACTTTTCTAAAGTTTGATTTTTAGAAAATAAATTTATAGTTTTCAGAAAAAAAAACATTCTCAAAAAAATTTAAATATTAAAAAAATATTAAAAAAAACTAAAGTTTGATTGTTAGAAAATAAATCGATTTATAAACGAAAAAAAAAACAGGAGACGAGAAGTTGTTTTGTGTTTTTTGTTTAAGTATTTTAAATTTTATTTAATAATAAAAAAAATTTTAAAGTTTGATTTTTAGAGATTAAATAAAATTATATACAAAAGAAAACAGGAAGGAGAAGTTTTTTGTGTTTTTTGTTTAAGTTTTTTAAATTTTATTTAATAACAAAAACTTTTCAAAAGTTTGATTTTTAGAAAATAAATCAATTTATAAACGAAAAAAAAAACAGGAGAGAAGTTTTTTTGTGTTTTTTGTTTAAGTTTTTTAAATTATATCTAATAACAAAAACTTTTCTAAAGTTTCATTTTTAGAAAATAAAGAGGAGTTTTTTTGTGTTTTTTGTTTTAAGTTTTGGAAAAAATTTAAAATACGAATTCAATACAAGAAAATGAGCTAATTAGTAATTGGTACGCTTTGGCGACACTGTTAATTGTATATTTTTTATGGATTCGGCAAGATCCGGCCGGATTCGGTTCCGGCTTTTATTTACCCACCAGCCTACTTGCACCCGAAGCAATGTCACAGAACAAGTGATAAAATTTTCGCCAAAAACCTGCTCCATAGCCACAGCACGCTTTTTGATCCAGACTTTCAAAGTTCGGAAAAAAAAACAGGAAAGAAGTTTTTCTGTATTTTTTGTTTAAGTTTTGAAAAAAAAAAACGAATTAAATACAAAAAAAATGAGATAGTACTTGCTACGCTTTTGGCGGCGCGTATTTATTGCCGGCATTGACACTAGCAATTTTATTTTTTTATAGATCCGGCAAGATCCGGTCCCGGATCCGGTCTAGGATGCGGTTCCGGGTTTTATTTTTTTATGGATCCTGCAAGATCCATCCGGTCTCGAATTCGGTTCCGGCTTTTATATTTGATGAAGGATCCGATATCCGGTTCCGGCCAAAAAGTGGATCCGACTGCATCACCAGATTTAATATTTTATTATTTTCAGAATTCCGCCAAGACTTGCTTAGAATCAAAACACATTTAAAATTCATTATTTTTGCACAATTTTCTTTGGTAAATAATTGTAGTTTTTGATAAATATAAAAAAACCAATTGTGGCAATTCCTTCTTTAATTTTTTTTATAGAAAAGTATCAATTAGGGTTAAAAAGGCACTTGATGTAAATATATATAATCAAAGTTTTGCTTCCGGCTTTTATTTTTGATGATGGATCCGGTATCCGGTTCCGGCCAAAAAGTGGATCCGGCGGCATCACCAGTTTTAATATTTTCAGAATTTTTTCAAGACTCGCTTAGAATCAAAACACATTTTAATTGAATTATTTCTGCACAATTTTCTTCGGTAAATAATTGTAGTTTCTGATAAATATGAAAAAAAAAACAATTCTGGCAATTCCATCTTTATTTTTTCATAGAAATGTATTAATTAGGGTTAAAAAAAACCCTTGGGGTATGTATTATCAAAGTTTTTCATTGTTCAGGCTGAAAATAAATGTGTGATAGCCTTCGGCAATATATTCAAAATTGTGACGTTTTTGGTTCTAAACGCCTAAAATTTTGAATTGCATCTTTTAGTTGTTTATAAAAATATATTATTTCAATTTTAAAACAAAATTCCTTTGTTTGCAAATACATATTTTATTCGTTAAATACAATTTGGCTTTTATGTTTCTTTTTGAATAAAACAGAAATTTTATAATTTCATTGCTTACAATACCGATAAAAACAAAATTATCCTCGTTTTTTTTACATGGATATCGGCTCCGTATATGAAAAAGATATATCGTATAAATTAACGATTATTTTGATACGCCTCGGGCTATAAATAAACGTAAAATTAACACAATTTCTCCACCCATAAAGTAGTACATAATTGGGCTCAGATGAGAATATTTAAATGCAACCTAAAAGCCTTTTTATGGACAAATTATATTGTTAATTTCCTGAAGCGCCTTGTGTGAATATGTAGATTTTACTATGTCTTAAATCTGTGTGCTGTTTATATAGATATAGACATATAAGCACTTTGCCCAAACAACTTGTCATAAATGAGTTAATAAAACCGTTTTGAAACTAACGTTATCTAAAAACATTGCATTGTCGCATGTAAACAAACGCATGAATAAGTTTTATGCTGATCTTAAACATTATGAAAATCCATTGGGCGTTGTTCGTAATAAAAATGAGCATATGGAAGTCGTGTTAGTTATACTAATTAAAAAGCAGTCTGCTTCTGTATGCAGCAGCGTTGCCATCACCCGAGGGGGTGATAATTTTCGGAAAAGCTCGAATGCAGTGTGTGAAAATTTCCATTTCAAATCCGTGGTAATTTATTTCAGTATTTTTTTTATAATCTTAATCGTACATATGAATTGAAAATGAAAGCATATTTTTGCAATTATATTATACAATCAATCGGTGTTTGGACGATACTTACACATTCGTGTGTTGAAGTTAACAGTATTTTTTTTTCGTATTCATTTAAATGAAATTTTAATTTGTTTTAAATGTTTTATATTTAATTATTTTATTATTGCTATTATCTATGCAGCATAAACTTTTTGTATTGACACTAAATAAATTGGGTTGATACTTTGTATATATAACTTTTATTGTTTGGAGTTATGTGACAATAGGCAAAAATCAAGAACCGATAGATGGCGCTTTTGAGACGTTCAAATGGGGAAAAAAAGTGAAGTGGTCTGTAAGCAGTCTTAAAGAAAAAATTCCCTAAAATTTAATATTTTTATAACAAAAGTGGTCAACAACAGACATCTCTGCTATAGTAAATATGCAATAGGTTATGTTTCTGACATATCAAGTGGAATTTGTTGTCTCCATTTAAGGGGTTAGGTGCTGAGAAGCGGTACATGCTTACAAGACCACTTGGTGCAGAAAGAAAAATATTTCTAAATACGCGAAATGTTTTAGGACACGCTCCGTATACAATTCATACAGATGGCAATACTTTACAGCAGTTAAAACAATAAATTTACGTTAAAAGAAGTGCAGCTCTCAAATGATTGTGACTTTGTCTTTTACTCAATTTCATTTTTATTTACGGATAATTGTTTAGAAAAGAACAATCTATTCAGCTACCGGATTACATTTTTGATTATCTGAATAAAAATGGCCTTTGTTTATGCCTAAACAACAAGATAAAATATGGGCTTTTTAAATCGAAGAAAAAAATGATAAGTAAAAAAACTAATTCGATAGCAGAGTAGTTTACACCTTTATTTATATGTATACGAAAGCAATTTTCTTAATTTTCGTTATTAAATACACAATCGTTTGAGCCCCGAGAGTCAAAAACGTCTGATTTTTAAACGCGGCACGTCGAGCCTTAAGCAGTTCAAAACTGAACACTAGAGATCAGCCACTTCGCTGATTTTCTCCTATTGTGTGATGATTATACGTATATTTTTTATTTTTAAATACTTTCGGCCGTTTTCAACTCTAAATAAATATTCTATTCTATGATGGATGGAATTGTTTTTTTACTTTCATTGCTGCTATAAATATTCGACTGCTCTTAGACTTTACGAGCGATAAATTGCATTGCAAACTTCAATTTTATTACGTGCGTGGAATCGATACAGCGATTGTTACAATGTGTTTAGTACAAATATACAATGTTTTGATCGCATAAGATTAGAACCGACGTGAATGCTATTTCCGCTCCTTTAGTTACCGGACTGATAGATAAATCATTAATTTCCGTATTGTTTCCACTTCAATGTGAATTTGCTCGAAGGGGCCAATCTTAAATATGCAGATTGATTGTAGACATCAACAATCAATAAAAGTAATAATGTAGCCACTCCAGGTTCTCACAAAACAATGGCACATAACAAGACCCCTTATCATATAAATGGATTTAATCAATCTTGTGCTTAAGGCGTGGGGTGAAATATTAGATGATAAGTAAAAATTAGAATGATTGTGAGTGTAGGGGTAGATACTCGTAACATTAAAAATAGAATTAAGGAAATGCCTCATAAATAAATAAACGCATAAGGGTGGAGATGCTCACCCCACATTAGCTCAAAATGATGCGCTCAGTAGGCGTTTATGAAGCGGATGAATTGTAAGTTATTATTTCCAATGATTTATTTTATTTCCAGAAGAGTGTGATTTTTTTGCTTGGGCCGTTTATTTTTGACAAATTTTATTTTTCATCGGTCTACAATCAAAACACGTTAAGTCCGAAACGAAATAATTATTTTATAACTAGCAACTATACTGTTTTTTAAATTGCTATTTTATCAAATGTCACAACATTTATGTGAGCATATTTAACAATGATTTAATTTATCAGCAATTAAGTGATTTAAAGATTTAAGGGCATCGCACATCTGAAACTTTTTTTTACATTATTCTATGACGGCAGCCGTCCGCAGTCGTCGGTCAGTCATAGAACACGCACAGCGCACCGCCGCCGATCTGCCAGAAGTGCGATGCCCTCAATATAAAGTATGCAGACTATTTATTTGATTTTTTTTTGTTTGTTTTAAATTCAATTATTTCATTCATAATTAATAATTGTTCATTTATTTTGTTTGTTTTTTTTTGTTTATATTAAATTTATTTTATTTATTTTAGTAATTTTTTATTTTTACAGTTAATCCTAATCAATTAAAAAAATTTAAATGCAGCCGGTATAATTAGTACTGGTCTTGCGGCCCACGTACAGTCTTTGCATCTCGAATCGCCAAATTTTTGTTTCTTTAGTAATTTTGTATTTTTATATTTTTGGTAATTAATTATACTTAAGGATAATACATAATAAAAAATAATAATATAATAAGCTTAAATATTATAACGACCCAAAAAAAGATTACTCTTGGTAATGTGAATTAAATTAAAACAACAGGATAATCAAAAATATGAATAAAATATTTAAAACTATACTTTATCCACACTGCTATTAACATGAATAAAACAAAAAATAATAAAAATTGTAGAAAACTAATTTACATAAGAAAAATACATGTATGTGTATACACTATAAATATTAAAAATGTTGGATTAATAAAGAACATTTAAAATTATTTGGAAGTAAACCAACAATCAAAATAAGCACAATAGAAAACCCTTTATGCCGGCAAGTATAAAAGGCTGGTAGAAATTACCAACCCTTTCGTAAGGCTCATTGCTCGTTGGTATCGAAGGGTCATTTTTGCAACTCATTTTCACGATTCAAAATGCAAAGACTGTACATGTATCATAGCAAAACATGTCCTACAGTCAAGTCCCATATGAATCTTCCTTCTTTGACCATGCACACATCCGGTTCTCCACAATTGCACTGTTACCCATTATATCTAAAGTATTTGAGATGCTACTATGTAATGCTTGTTTGACATTATGCAATTTATTGTACAAAAACCATGACTGCAGCTACTAAGCTAGGTAGAGTACAGAGAACGGCATGTTTGCTAATAACGGGACCGATGAAAACAACCCCAACAGCAGCCATGGAAATACTACTCTCACTACCGCCACTTCACCTAGTCGTGATGGCCGAAGCGAGGCAAGCAGTGTATAGGCTACAGATAAATGAGCACGTTTCTAATCTTGGGACTCACAGACCGAGAATTACAAACATGTCATCAGATTTCATGAAAGGTTACCGCATTCAAAGGTCCTTTGAAGTAGTAATACCATCGCAAGACGAGTGGCCAAAAGAAAACTATCCGGGCGCACGGCAAGGAAACATCTGGTATACAGATGGGGCCAAAATCCAAAATGGCAACGCAGCTAGAATATATGAAGGCAAACGCGATTTACGCTATTCCTGGGTAAATATGTCTAAGTTTTCCAAGCGGAAGTGGCCGCCATTGAATGACGTGCCAGGCACATAATGGAGTCGGGACTCAACCAAACAGACCGATTACCATCATGTCCGACAGCAAAGCAGCATTACAGGCGTTACGATCGCCAGTTATAAAATCCAAACCGGTATTGGATTGCATTGATAAATTGGAGGCACTGACAGAGTACGCCTGGTCTGGACACCGAAACATCAAGGCATAGAAGGGAAGCTTGAGGCTAGCCAGCTAGCCAAAAAGGGAATATTTATTAGACCAGAACCCACATTCGGGATTCCACACAAAACCGAAAAAGAAATAATCCAACTCAAACTTGCAAAGGAACACAGTAACTTGTAGAAAAACTGTCAGGGGATAAATCAGACAAAATTATTCCTAACAGAATACGCCTGGTCTAGACACCGAAAGACCATGACATAGAAGGGAAGCTTAAGGCTAACCAGCTAGCCAAAAAGGGAACAACTGGGACATTTATTGGATCAGAACCCACATTCGGGATCCCACACAAAATCGGAAAAGAAATAATCCAACGTAAACTTGCAAAGGAACGCAATAACTTGTGGAAAAACTGTCAGGGGATAAATCACAGAAGATATTCCTAACAGAACCAACACAAAATACTCAAAAGGAAGTATGGCAAATAAGTCGAATCAAACTGCAAAGGCTCACAAGACTGATTACCACACTGTGGTCTTAACAAGCACATTTATAGATTAGGTATACAAGAAAATCCACTATGCCGCGGATGCTTGGAGGACGAAGAGACTCCGCAGCATTCAACATGCAACGCAGAGTTCACTTTGGCAAGCATATGCTAGTCCAAGAAGAACTGAAAACGATCCCTCGGCAAAAACTCCTGGACTTCATAGAAGAGACAGAACTGCTAAAGGTGTAAGATGTTAGAGGTGCACAATAGGACCATCAGAACCGTAGTGCAGGGACGTTTGACGAATCACCTCAGAAAAATAAAATCATAGGTTTATGTAATTGTTAAAAAGTGTTAAATTTTTTTAAATTTTAAGGTGATTTTAAGTTTACAAAATCTCTTAATACGTTGCCTGGCCACATAAGAAGCAAAGTGATCTCAGTGTGCCTACATAGAAATAAATCTTGTGCAACTTCCCAAAAAATGTCGTTAGCGAGCTAATTTTTGTAGAAAAAACGGAATATACCTAGTTCTCTATGAAAACACAAAAAGATCAAGGATATTTTAGTTTATTTATGTATTATAAAAGTCTATTGGAGATAATTTAATTATTGTTGAGGGTAATAAGAAATTACACAAAAATGTTTTTGTTTATTTCTATTACGTGCATTAAACTGCGTATAATTAATCCATGCGTAAAATAAATAAATAGATTGAAATCTTTGTTCAAGTAAGATAAATTAATAATCACATTTATCGTTAATCGATCGACAATTTTTCTAAATTGAATAATAATCATTAAAGACCGGATTTCTAAGTATTACGCCTATGCTGAATTTAAATAGCAACAACGTGATTTCCCGAAATGAGTACGAATTACAACAAATTAAAGCATTTAACACAATTGCTTTTTTTGCTGTTTTGAGATTATAATGCTTTTTAAAATATTTGTACTTATTTAGTACTTATTGATCAATTTTTGATGTTTGGCAATTATTTTTAATATTTTACATTTTTGTAAATTTATGTTTTTATACATATGTTGAAAATTAATAAATAAATCATTTTACATATCCAGAAAATATTAAATTAATAATATAAAGACTGAACCTCTTGCCTACTATGTGCGGTAAGCAGTATACCATACATGCCATAGTTTTTGAAGGAATACGCGTGAATCCTCAAGGTTTTATTCTGCGCACGTAAACAAAATGCTTGGCAATATGGTTGCGTGGGTTTAGGGAGAAAGATGATTCATGTTTTCCCGAAACTGTGTGCCTTGAATCAGTTGAGTTAAGATATTACTCGATTATCATTGTATTTATTCTTCATAATGCCTAAACTGAAACCATTGGTGAATGAATGGATTAAAGACTATTTTGAATTAAAATCTGAAAATAATCTTTTATTTTGTCAAGCATTAAGACGGTAAGATATAAAATTTAAAATATTATTCATTTTTTCTGATCTTCCATATATTTGTTTTAGGATAGGTTTTTAAATAATTACTTTTTAAATGCTTATGTTTTTATTCTATACACCAGTCCGGTTTCGCTGTGTTACAGCTTTATCAGCTTTATTTCTATATTATGTATTTGTTTATGTTATGTATGGTGGTACACTCCAAACTTTGCCATTCGTAACATAAACAAACATCTAACACAAAAATAAAATCTAATGATGAAGTTGTAACACAGCGAAACCGGACTTTTGTATAAAATAAAAACATAAGCATATAAAAAGTAGTATTTAAAAACCTAATCTTTGTAATTGAACTCTTATAATTATTGTAGATTTAATGCGACAAGAAATATAACATAATTTAGCATACAAAAAGAGCATTACAAGAAGAACGCCTAAAAAAATACATAAACGAAAAAAATATTCAACAGACAATTGTGACATCGTTTGCATCTACTTCCAGGTATAACGAATAATCTCAATTTAATTTTGATCTTTGTAAAATGATGATACAGGCAAATATTCCACTGAATAAATTACAAAATAGTTCTTTTATATTGTTCCTGGACAAGTCTTCTCTTCTCTACACTTCGAAAAACTGTTGTAAGATTTGTTTTTAAAGAAACTATTCAAGAAATTAAAAATATTGAAAATATTCATATTTGGTTTAGCGTGGACGAGACAACATGTGGGAGGTACATTGCCAATTTAATAATAGGAGTGCTTTATGATAAAATTCCAACAAAAGGATTTATAATCAGTTCGAAAGAATTAAATAAAACAAATGGTAACACGATATTTAAGTTTGTACATGATGAACTTCTTTCTACCGGAGGCCGTACCATCTGAAAAAATATTGTTAATGCTTTCAGACGCAGCACCATACATGATCAAAGCTGGAAGAAATTTAAAATTACTGTATGAAAATTTAATCCACGTGACATGTTTGGCTCTCGGTCTCAATCGTGTTGCTGAAACGATACGATTGCAGTTTCTGTTAGTTTACGAGTTGATTTAAACCAAAAATATTTGTTAAAGCACCTCCGCGCGTTCAGATGTTTAAAGAAAGATTGCCTGACATTTCGCTTCCTCCAACGAGATGGAGTACTGGGCTGGATGTTGCCATTTACTACGCCAATCATTTTGAAAAGTTTGGAGAAATTGTTCTTGAGTTTCCAGAAGCTGCTAGTGAAGCGATAAAGGATTGCCAAACAGTTATTAAAAAACAAGACTTCGGCAAAATTTAGCGTTTATTAAATCAAACTACCAGTTTGTAAGCAAAAGTATAATATATTTAAAAAAGCAAAAAGTTCCACTAAACAAATCGATTGAAATAATTAACAATTTTAAACATTCTGCTTCTGCAGTTCCTGGACGTATTGGCCAAATAGTGAAAACTAAATTAGACGAGGTTCTTTTAAAAAATGAGGGATTTGAAATATTAAAGAAAATAGAAACAATTTTGACAGGCAAAAT
>JARJEC010137359.1:0-15987 GCA_030264575.1 Tachinus sp. AB-2021 | reverse complement strand
TTTTATGAGCTTGGTTTTATTATTTATGAAAATATTTTCATCTTGCTATCACATCACGTAATATAAAACAGTGTATTATTTATTTTATAAAAAATATTGTTATTATTTACTGAAAATTAATTATACGTATTTGTTAAAAGGCTATAGATAATGTATGTACACCAAGCTTGCCGATATTGATGACATTTTGCGTTAAGATTTGTACTTTTTTGAAAACAAATATGAAAATAAATAGATGCGTACATAACGCAAATGGAGAAGGTACATACAAAATAATTAATTAACAAAAATCAATATGTCTGTCGCATTCAACGTATGGCATTCACTTCACTTCAAATTTCAAGAGCACCACAGTTTGTACAAGTCATTGCAAATTCTCAATAAAAGCTGACATATGGCTATCCTTATAACTACCTTTCTGACGAATTCTATTTTATTTTTTACTTTCATTTACACTGATTCTGCCGCAAAAGGTGTAATTTTGTTTGGTGACCTACCTGCATTTGCAAACAATAACTTTCCTTCCTAAACAAAACCAGTTCCTATTAAAAATTCAAAGGGAGTGCGTCCCTAATATGTTTTTTTAAAATTTATATGCCGTTGCCATGATGAAAATAACAAACTTACTTGCAAAACAATTATTAAGTATGTAGTACATGCATTTAATATTTGTGCAGAATATTATGTAGACAGAGTTAAATCTATAACTTCAATTGTGTTTATTGTATAAGGGGAATAACCTTTCATTAAAGATAACATTGTTTTACGTCGACAGTTATAATTAAAGCGTAATCTATTATTTCTTTACTGAAGTAGGTAAATATGGAACTTTACAAGTTACTCTTAATTTTGTGGGTTACAATGTTATTTAAAATTATACCACAATGATATAAAACAAATATTCTGTAAATTATTATTAACAATGACATTTTATCTATTCTAAAGTATAATAATATAATAATGTAAGACCTAATACTACTACTAATATATAAATCAAAACTAGAAACAATTAAATTGAATTAATATTAAAAAAACCGTTACAATATATCGTGTGTATATTATATAGTTCAATAAAAGCAGATTAGCTCTTGCCGTAATACTCACCTCCTTATTTACATATATGCCATTATGTTAATTCTGTGGGGAACTGTCGGACGGCTGAAAGTTTGATAGATCATGATATCATCACCATTGTAACGTTGACTGTATTTAACATAATCGTCAAAGAGATACAAAATTCTTATAACAAGGTTTGTTTTGAAGTAAAGGTACTTTAATGTAAATGCACATATTACATGTTTAGCAGCCACTGTCGTTTTTTAAATTTAAAACATATTTATGAATAATTGAAATGTTGATTGTATGTTAATTTTTTCAAATGAAAATTATTATCCTTATTATCAAAGCTCTTAAATCGAAGTGATTATTGTTGTCTTCTTTTCTTATTAAATTCTATTAAATTAATTGACAGTAAAAATTCTAGTAATCGACAACTCTAATAACGTGACAATTTTACACGCAAAGGCAAAAATACTTGATTTTCATATGTAAATTATTCTTATTAACTGGACTCTATAATCAGGAGATGTGGACAGTATGCATTTTTTGTCAGAAAATTTTCAGATAAAATATAAATTTTTTTTATTAATTTTTTCAATCCTCTACTTTAATTGGAAAAGTATCATTAAGACATAATCTACAGTTTTTAAATTTCACAGCAATGTTTTTAACTTTTCATTTACTTAAAAAGTCATACTGTGAAATTATTTTTAGAATTTTTATTCGTGTTTTATAAACAGGAATTGATTATATTATTTATTTTAGTTTTTGTGTAGATGCATTGATGAGCTCTCTGTAGCAAAACAATTATGTGCATTTAATTTTAACACTTTTTTACCCAACCTTTTAAGATATTCTTACTACAAGGAAAGCCACTCACTTTGATTATGAGTTAAATAAACTCATAATCAAAGTGACTTTTTCTTTTAATCAAAAATATTTAAAAAATATCATATATTTTAACGATTAATATTCCTACAATAATTATTATATGTCTGGCAACACTGCACTGTGGTAGTGGTTGTAGATGCTTACACATCACATTTCTACACCTTTTTGACAGCTGCGACTTATTTACATTTGCTCACCACCATAATATATTAATTTTCGGACTCACAACATAAAAATGTTCATTTAAAAAGATTTTGAAAAAAATTGATTTTTAAATAAAATGCTTTTCTATTTGAAACATAAAAATAAATAAATCTAAAAATTTTGTTTTTTTTTTTTAATTTTAGATTTTTATCAAATGTTTTTTTACTTTTTTGGTTGTTTTATTGCACAAAAATACAAGAAATATTTTTTGTTGCTCTAAACAAGCATTTATTAATAACAAAATTAGGAAAGTATATTTTGCGATAAAACGAAATAGAATTGTTTTTTTTAATTGCGTTTTTTTTATTTTACATCATTAGACCTAGTAAGCCCGTAACTTATGAATCCTCGACCCTTAGCGTGTTACTTGATCCGAAATTGATATATGTATTGCTCAACCTATAACATACAGATTTTAATATTTTTTCTTAAAAAATAAAAAAAATATTTTTACAAATATGTAATATCATAAAGAGAAAAATCGTTTTATTAAGATTTTAGGAAAAATTCCATTATTCTGGGTCGTTTGAAAACATTTTTTTAAATATTTACGTGTTTAAAAATATAAATTTTTTGAGTAAAAATAAAAATCCTTTTGGTTAAGATATAATTTATTTGCTAAACTTAATTATAATTTATTTGCTAAACTTTTTTTTGAAGGACATCAGCTGCACACGTAATAGCAAATAATATTTAATTTCTTTTATATGCTGCAATCAAAATAATATAAGTTCATTCTAAAACACATGATGACTGTGAGCATATAATATAATTATTGTTTTACGAAATACGTTTATTAATATTATAATAATTAATAATTATTTATTTTAATTAACTATACATTGACAGTAATTTGATTGTTATTGTTTAATTTATTTCATTAAAATTTAAAGAAATACATTAATAAGGGTTTTTGCGAGATAATCATTGCGCAATCGCGCCGTTTCCACCTGAGGTATAGTGAGCGACGCTAGCCGAAAGGTGGTTCGTCGGTATGCAGTTCACAAGCGTATGGTTTATAATGTTATCAGAGCTCATCGAGGTGTGATCTGTGTCTCGGTTCTCTTCTCTTATTTTCTCTGCGTGGATGAGTTCTCCTCACTTTTTTAAACCTTATCAATGTGTGCCCTTTCTGACGTTAGTGAACCGCGTGGTCATCAAGTAGGATGATCGCCTCTTAAGTGGGATTTTATTTTTATAATTTAAGTGATTTTTTCGTGTTTTGTGAACTGGATGTAATAGTGCGACGCCTTCGTCGCCTTGGCGCAACAGACGACGAAGTGATTCTAGGATGATGTTGGGTGATGCTCCAAGTGGCACCACTCGCCCCTGACCTACTGGATGAAACCTAATGTGTTAAAGTGAGTACCGAGTACTTCTTAGCCCTCATCCGGTCACCGGTGCGTTATCCTGTCGTTATCCTTCCTGACAATCGTGTGCGATTTTGCCAACTGTATTCTTTAAACGTTTTGTTGCATAAGCAATTTACAAAATACTTTAATAACATTAACACAATTATTATGTTAATCATTAATAATTGAAACTGCGAAAGTGCGCATTAATAATAAATAAATCTTGTTAAAAAAACTTAACACAAATTAATGTTATCATACATTTTATTGTGATATCAATAGATTATAAATGTATAAACATAAATTAATTTTAATTATATCGTAGTACTATTGTTATTTTCTTATCGATATTAAAAATAAAATTAATCTTGTTTACGTTATTTATTTTTTATAATAATGAATTCAATTTTTAAAGAAAAAATCAATATATAAATACACATATATTGTGTGTATCCGACGTGAATTATATTTGTGTAAACTTACTAAATATTTTGAAATAATTATATTAATATTAACTTTGATTTTTTATATATTTTGTTTATACATATGTTATTTCACTATAAAATTATAATTCATTTATTAGCAAACACAATTATGTTTTAGTTTAAATAATACATATTCTGTAATTTTTTTAATTCTAAATTTTATGAATAATTGGAATTAAATGTTATAAATCTTGTTTAACTCAACTGCTACGGCAATTAAATGTACAATGTTATTTGATATACTTTACCAATATTGTTTGTATTAAACAAATTAAAAGCAATATATACTGTAAAATAAATATCTTTAAAATTTGTTAGTATACAATTAATAATTTTTCAAGTTAAAATTTGATTAACTAAACAAGCAGAATAAAGTTTTAATTTACTGTTAAATATTCTCACAGAAGTTTCAATATTTAAATGCAGTTACTTTACGTATTTCTCAGGTATGGTTTTGTATTTACAGGACATTTTGAAATTAAAGAATCGATCAAAGGAAGTATGGCATGTTCTATAGTGCAAATTACAATACATACGGAATTTCATATATGCAGTTTCAATAAACTTTTTCTGTGGCTAATATGTGCAACGATAATGGTAACATTTATTATCATAGTAACTTATGTTAAAACGGTAATTTCTCTGAAGATAAATATCACGTTTATCTCCTCGAGAATTACTCGCTGTCTGTCATGCAGTAGTTGGCCCGCATAAAACTGAGATGATTTTATTTAGCATGCAATTCTGTGGTGGGCTCACAAAAGCAGCGTTTATTGCTTCTCCAGTTTTATCTGCAATAAAACTTATTTATGACGAATTATGTTCTCCGCAACCTAATTTGGATTTTAATTTAAAATTTATTTTAACTTCATTGCCCAAACAATGAAAATCGGCGTTTTTTAGAAACATTAATTTAGTATTGCACATTTGCTTTGCGCTGTTAGTTCTTTGTTACTATGCTGTAGATAGATCTAAGAATCGAAACCTTATCCGCTTTTCTTACTTTCGAGTTAATATTTTTATGTCACTTTACTTACTTTTTATGTTACTTTATTTTTAATTACTATATTGTCCATAATTTTGTTGGGTGCTTTGTTGTTTTTAAAATTAGTATCAAAAATGTTAATTGTTCATTTAAATATTTAATAAAGCTTATTGGAATTTCATTTGAAAAAAATTCCAGGTATGTTGCTAATAATTTAAAGCGTCAGTATTATTCTTGCTGCAAATACAAATTACCATAATGCAAAAATACTAAATTGTCTTTTTATGTATGTATAAACAAACATAATATATAAAGAAGTCGAATTATCACGTAATAAAACAATTTACAAAAATAATAAACTACATCAGAAATAATTATTTTAAAGTATTTTTATAACTAGTCAAAGCGAGTGATTATACGCCTTTTCTTGCATAAAGAATATAAAGTGTAGTATTCAGTAATATTTTTAGATCTATATACAATTTTAATTCAGGATACATACATAATAATAATAATAATAATAATAATAATAATAATAATAATAATAATAATAGTAATAATTTTATATACATTAAATTGGATTTTGTGCAATATTCAAATTGGATTTGAATTTTAAATATAAAATAGCTTTTGCAAATCATTTAAAAAACAAATTTGAGAATCTTCATTTATTTATTTTTTATATAAAATAGTAAGTAAGCAAATGATTAATTTACTAACTATTGTTTTCGGCCTTTCAATTATCTATTGGGGTAACTATAGTATTGTTCATACGATTACATATTTGGGTTTGGTCGAACATTCAAGCTTAAAATAAATTAAGGAAAACTATATACTTTATGTGTATATGTATTCAAAAATATTCTTATTTGGTTTATACAAAATTTCTACTTTTTTAGCAATTCAAACGCATTATATTGTATTTTGTATAGAAAATATAGAGAAATATACTGACTGAACTTTTGTAGTTTATATTCAGATTTTTATTAAACACGCAAAAGGTTCTATTAAGTCTAGACTGAAATGATGCAAAATATAATAATTTATGTGAACTTAAACTATAAATTTCTAGTATGGCTTGTAAATATAACCTTGAACAAAACCCACAAATTTAATATTTACGACCTTATAAGATAATATTAATAATGCAAAATGATTTATATTAATTATTTATAGAGTTGAAATTTAACATTTTTGTTAATATTTTAATAATAATTTAAGTATTGATTAACACATTACACTTTTACATTTCTACAATAAAAAAAATAATTGTGTGAAACGGCTGATATATGTTTTTGTAGTGTTACTTTATACCAGATAATTAAATTATATACCTATAACATTTTAATGAAATTTTAGAATGAATTTCAGATTTGGATTTATTGTAAATAGAATATTTAATTTGTTATCGAAATAGAAAATATGTAAAATATTTTATTTGAGCAATATTTATGTTAAATCACTTATGTAAACTTATTATATCTAAAAAGACCAGGAAAGACACTAAACCCTTACTTTTGCCATATTATAAACCATTTTCTCTAGAAATAACTTGAAATTAGAAATTAGGTTATTTATTAAGTAAAATTTCAATTGATTTGATCGTTTCACATATTTTTTCTATTTTTAGTTCTGGTTTAATTGTATTTTGTCAACCATCTATAGAATATTTTATGCCGAGTAAAATATGATAATGATAGTAGAAATTTGGTTTAGAAGATATAAAATAAGAATTAAAAAAGTATATGCTGGAAATTGTAAATACATTAAATACTTGCCTTTGCGCTCTTGGCGGTCAAATTTTGGGTATAATATATTCTTGTAGATATTTTCTTAGAGTTATAGATTATTTATTAATTCTTTGTATCAATTTTATGTGAATTAATTTTATGTTCTTCATCAAAGACATGACACTCTTTTGCAAAAAATAAATTATATTATAGCTGATAAATTAATAAACCTCAATCAATAATGAAATTGCAAAAAAAAGTAGTAAAAACATATTTTCTTTATATTTGATTCATGTAAATATGTGCGAAGAACTTTTTGATAGTGATACACATTTTTGACTAAATAATAAAATATTTTTGCAAGAACTACAAATTGTATTTAAATTGCAATACTATTTTACTTTGTATTTATATAAGGTTATTGTACATAATAATATAAACTCACATACATAAATTATTTTTGTTTTATTTTCAAAATTTTCAAAAATCTATGTATTTAAAATACACAAATCATTTTTTTAAATAAAATAATTGCTTTTAAGTTTTTTTGTATAAATTTGTATATTATATTTTGATTTGATCAATGTCGAGATATTATTTGAAGTACGGTCGGTATGCAAATATTAACCAACTTAATTCATAATAATAATATTCATTCTGAAAATTATAAAAAATTAAAACTCCAAAAATAAGAAAAGTATTTTATGTAATTTATCTTATTAACCAATCAAATAATTAGTTTAACATATAGATGTCATTATTAGGGATGCTGCCGGAAACGGTTCCAGATCCAGTATCCGGCGGATCCGGCCAATATTTAAAAAAATCGGTTCTGGCCGGATCTCAAAAAACTATCCGGTCGGATTCAGCCGTATTCGATTTTCTCTAAATAAATAAAAGTATAATAAAAATGTAAGAACAAAAAAAGCACAAAAAACATTAAAGTACTTTTTATTTTTTATTCTAAAAACTGTTTCTTTTTAGTTTTTGATTCAATTTTCAATAAAGCACAAAGCTATATCAAACATGATAAACAGTTTTTAAATTTTATATAAACTATTTGAATTCAGTATTTAAAAAATTCAAATAATTTTTGATTTGCAACGTTTTATATCTTTTTAATACTATAAAAATTGGAAATGATTTTAAAAAAGTTAGAAAATAAAATTTTTTTTTGTTATTCGCGATTATTTTTTAGATAAACTTGGTTTTTGATGTTACAAAAACTAAAATAAAGAAAATTTTGATTCATTCATTCAATATTTTTTTAAAGTTTTTTGGTTGTTCCAAATTGTATATAAAAAGAAAATTAAAAATATTTTTTTAATTCAAAATTTGGCGTGTTTTAAAATTTATTTAATAGCAAAACCTTTTATTAAGTTTGATTTTTATAAAAGAAAAAGCAATGTATGAAAAAATTGAAATGTTTTTTTAAATTTTTATTTTTTGCTCCTTTACTTTTTAAAAAGAAGTTTTTTAGTCGTCCTATGAACGCCATTTGTTGTAACTAATATAAATATATTTTAATTTTATTATAATGTTTGAGTGTCCCAAAATATAGATAATTAGAATATATACCGAATATTATTCGTCCTATGAACGCCATTTGTTGTAACTAATATAAATATATTTTAATTTTATTATAAAGTTTGAGTGTCCCAAAAATATAGATAATTAGAATATATACCTATGGTTAACGGGAGTATACAAATTAATTAAATATTGTTTTTTATAAACATTACTGAAGGGCCCATGTTTGGTTTGAGAGAGTCTGTTGACTAAACATCGTGGCTTGTACCATCGGCCCAACCACCGGCCCATCTAATCATTGACCCACGAACCCTTTGACCAATCCACCGATTGACTCAGCCACTGACTCACTCACCCAACGATCCACCCACCCAGCATAGTATCTTGCTATAGCAAGACGCTTCGACCTCGAAAAACTTTGCATTAGATTTATTATCAAAATAATTTAAAGCTTAGATTGTAAGTCAAGGTTAGTTAGATACTCTGTAAATATTTTGAAGCTCGATCATTAGTCTATTTGGTGTCATTAAAAACAGACAAAAACATTTTTTTATTTATAAAAATATATTTATTTTAGTTTATTTGATATAAATATCTAAGCGAGATTAGTTTTTTGACACACTTGCTTATTTTTTATAGATGTTTTTAATTTTATGAATAAAATTAAGTTTTAATATAGTGTATGATTCAAATTTACCGCCACTAAATTTATTTTAGTTTGAAGGTTATATTGGCAGATAGAGCTAACAAAAACAGCAAATGTAATGAAGTTAGCTTTCTACATGTTGATTTTTAGACACAGTGTTGTAAGGAATGAAATGCGGCAAAAAAACAATGGGTTGTGCGAACGGACGGACGGACGGATCGACAGACAGACTAACATAAAACGGTGCGATTTTATACAACGTACATACAAAATCTTTATTTTATTTAAATAGATTAGTTGTATTTTAAATGAGTATTTTATTAAATTTAGTAAATTAATAAACAGAAAGATGTATAAATGATTAATTAAATTAAATGTCATTACATATATGTGTGCTTCCGCGCTCGTGTGGTTTTCAAGCAACATCATTTATCTCTCAAAATCAAATAAATTCGAAATTCATTATCAATATATTTGTTGTATTTATTAGTAATGATAATTTTATGATTTATAAATATTTATTTTGCAAAAACATTAAAGCTCAAAATAGCTCTAAAATATGGTAATATAAGTTTTTGAAGAACAAATGATAAAAGAAAATAACAAAATAAGCAAACTAAAGTGTCAAATTGCTTAATTTGTTGTAATTTGTATAGATACAGAAGAAAATTGATGATTTTTAATTATTCTAAAAAAAAACTATTACAACACAATAATGTAATGAAGGAATATATTCAACTTGTCACGTCGCGTAGCACTCTTGAACAATATTCACAATTGTATTATTTGTTTAATGGTAACTTATAATATCGAATTGAATAACAATATAATGTTATTATTACTACGTAATGTTTGTATGTAATCTCAAAATGTTTTTATAACCTTCATTCTGACCAATCGCTGAAACGTACATCTTTTCAAATTTTAGTTTCTAAATACAAGGTCTGAGCTGTGCAATATTTATAATATATATATATAAATATAAAATGTAAAATTTTTCTTTTGATAATTCTTTAAATGATTTCTATAAAATAATTATTTCAATTAAAGTATATACCGTTGTCTCGATTAGTTATTAATATTTAATTATAATTGTACTAATCATTAGTATTTTTAATTAACTTGAATGATTAATTTTAAAAAGTTTAATTATACTTTTAATATGCACATTAAGGGTGAACTTGATTATATTAAAATTTGCACAGGAAGTATAGAAATCTATACCAAGAAATATATAGATATATATATGTAGATGATAAAGTTGAAATAAGAGATTGATCATAATTAATGGTGTCAGTATACAGGCGTGGCAATTAGGCATGTTTTGTATGTTTTCCTACGCATTTGCTGCCGCAACTTTGATCTCGGTTCTTGCTTATTAGTAATTAATAATATCGCTGTCGAACGAGGCATTGCATTATTGTAACTGTCGGACAATGCTTTGCACATTCTGGTGCTGGTTTTATGTTGAGTACAGCCACCACGTATAATTGCATATGTTCACCGCGGAATCCGATTGTTTATCGATATATGCTTATGCTTATGTGAGTTAGTACTGGTACTATAACATAGTGCCCGTGCATAAATGTGTTACCATGTCTCAGATCAGGTCGACAACACCGACAAATACCCTTCAACATCTTGTCTACAAGATGAAAAATATTCAGATAATTTATGACATTTATAAAATGAGTTGGAATCCTTCGTAAAATGAATAACTTTAATAAATTTAATATTGGGTTAATAATTTGTTCTCGTTGGATTTGATTTTATGTAGTTACTTATGTATTATACAAGAAAATAATAATTAACCATATATAACTTTCAAGGTAGACAGGGTTGTTATGTCCTTGGCTCATTGCTTTTGTAAGTATTTAAATTGTTATATTATTGTATTCTGCAAAAATTATATGCTGAAACTTGGATTTTGATTTAATTTGAAAAATTAGAGTTTTATATATTAATCTTAGGTAATAAATATAAATAATAATATCTAAGATTACCATTATTGTTCTGAATAATACTAATGTAACTGAAAAATGAATAGTTTTTAGAATATATTTAGAAAAATTTAAAATATTTAATAGGTTAATTTAAATAATAAATGCAATAAACAATATTTATTAATTCAAACATCAACGCGTCAATTTATAAGATTAAGTGGATAATAATGAATAACGAAACAAACTCAATCTGACATGTTTCATGTTTTATGATAGGTCCTATAAATTACAACTAACACGAATATAATAACCGGCATAAATGTATATTTTATTTTAATTAAATTGATGTTGAGTTGAATTAGAAGATTTTTTTGAAAGTACATTCTTTATGATCATTGTTAGATTAGTAGATACAATAATTATGAAAACTATAATTTTATTAAAAATACAAATAAATATATAAGTAAGCTATTTGTATGAATTTATAGTAAAAGTATAATGTATGTAATATTATACTATAAGAGACGACCTTTGATTAATTCAAAAATCTTGTGTCGTTTCTAAACAAGAAATGCTGCTGTAATGTGGCAGGTATGCGTCGTTCGCACAGTTACCATATTTAAACATAAAATTAATTATTTGCCCCATCATTTTATTAACAAAATTTCATTGAATTTTGTTGCTAATTTTAATAACGGAAAAATATATTGTTAAATTTCCAGAACTGCATTAAAATGTTATTATTGTATATGACAATTTTAATTTATGTTTATACTTAAATTTAAACAATTGACATAACTTTGATTTTTTTATGACATTATTTGTTAAAAAATTGAAGTTGAGTTAAAAAAACATGAAACAACTTTTACAATTCCTCTGATGTTTTTGTACATGTTGGAATTTTGCGGTTTATTTATTTTTATTGCTACTGAGCAATAAACACAATCAGATATATAAATAGCCGTAACGCTAGCATTTTTTACTTGTTTCGTAATTTATTAAGTCATAGTTTTAAGAATTTATTATTAAATGATAAAAAATTATAACATAAAAAAGAATTTTCAATTTTAAAACTATACAATTTTAAACATTTAGCCAAATAACAATACTTGATGGTTATACTAAATGGATATTTAAATATATTGATGTTATTATAAATAACAATGGCCGTTAAAATACAAAAGTGTAAGTTTAACGATATTTACGTTAGTAACAGAACACAGCGGTTTGTGACTTATGATTAAAATATTAAATCGAGGGTATCACCAAGAATTGTGTCGACGCGCTGGTTTGTGTTTCTCAAACATTTAAAAAATTTAAAATTCTCTCAAAGAATATTATGATATATAGATAATATGTAGAAAGTATGTTATATTTAGTGTTATTTTTATAAAAAGTTTAGCTTATTTTTCTTAAATTGAAATAAGTTTTTTTGATACACATAAAATATGTTTCTTCATTATTAGCAAATGTAATAATTTTGAAATTATTTTTAATAATAGAAAGTAAAAATTTTGACTCTTGAGATAAAATATTTATTCTGAAACACTTGCTCTTTATGTGTTTTGCATGTATTTTTATTCTATAACATGTGATAGAATGAATATTTTATTCTATTCATATATATTTTAAGATGAGTTACAATTTAAATATTTAAAAAATATTACATTCACTAATGGTCGTGGAGAAAATTCAGTCTGTTATACTTGCTACTCACATTGGCCAAGAATCGTAGCCAAGATCATCAAGAATATCGATGTATGGCCAAGACGGCCAAGAATATCGGTTTATGGCCAGGTCGGCCAAGGGAACTGTTCACACAAGTCTTATACGTTGTATAAACCTTTTGTTACAAAAGAGGAGGCAAACTAAATCTTTGTGAAAAAGCAGATGTTGGTATCTCATTATATTTTGTTAATTGTATATAAAATTATAATATGATTGTTCATTCACTATTTATTATAAGAAAATTCTTTATTTTATTCATTTAAATAAATAGTAATTATAAAGTTTTATTTGATTTATATAAGATAAAATTTGACAAAAATTTGCAAACGAATTGTAATCGATTGTTCATATTTATATTAATAATATAAAGAAAAATATACTGTTTAAATAAATAAAATATAATGGAATTCCATATATTAAATATGAATACATTCAATAATATAATAATAATTAACTTTTGCATTCAAATTTGAAAATATAAAAACATTGATAATTATTTTATTAATAAAATTTATTACTTTTTTGAACCTTGTATGTATGATCTGAACAATCAAAATGTATCAGAGTTCGGGCAAAAGACCAACTCAACATGGCTAGCTAATAAGTGCATGACTACTTTAATTTATGTCACTTGGACCAAAATATAGCCAATAGACACACAAAATTCTTAATTTCACAAGTGTTAGCCGTCTACACATTGGACAAGCATACTTGGATCCAATGTGGGTAGGCGAATTTACTCGGTAATAATGGTTCCTAACGCTCGCTAACGCTTGCGTTCGGAATCTTTTACTCGTATCAATTTTCATTCGTAACTTCTCACAGAATATACTAATTATATACTTACTATTCAAAAACTATACGTTTTTAATCAAGATTCCATGTGTGAACTGTTGTATTATTGAAAGTACCAATGTAAATCAGATGAGATGTTAATTATGAAACTATTTTAGATGTAGCCAAGGTTGCCAAAATTATTGTAATAATTTAAAGTAAGTAAAGTTGGTGTTCATTTACGACGTAGTACTAAAAAATTTTATCGGGCAATTACTTATTATATTTTGGTAAAAATTGTTGTCGAAATTATGCGTTTTTAGAGTTTCTATATCAGATTTACTTAAAATTTTAGCCGGTTTACTGAATTTTACATTTACTGTGTTTACAATTTTATACTTTGGGGTTGCAAAAACGCATTATTGGCTAATTTTTAATCTAGATTATAGAGAATCTTGTAGACAAACATTCAAAGAAATGGATATTTTAACAGTATGTTCTATTTATATATCTTTGTATTTAAGAATAACCATTTATTTGAAAGTTGTGGCAAAACAATACAGCATAATTATGGAACTAGATTATGACAAGACATTTTTATAAACAAATATAGAACAGCGCGTTATAAAAATTCTTCAAAATGTGCAGCTAGTTACATTTTTAATAGTCGAACTGCTGAATGCAAAACAGCTAAATCTTTAACAGCATTTTAAAATAAACTGAAAACCTTTTTTTATAAATGGCTGTTTTTATTTTTAAACGAATTTTTTAATTATAATTATTATAACATATTTAATGTTTTAACAACTACTACTGTATATGCACGACTATGTATTGTATTGTATTTTATATTATTTTAATGTGTATTGTAATTTATTTTTAAATTATTTTGACGTTGTTAACTTCCAGAGCATTTCTAACAATAAATATATTCTATTCTATTCTACTACAAATATTATCAATCATCTTTATTTTTTTCTTATAGTATACAATACAATATAATACACTTAGAAAGGAATGGGCGCGGATCAATATGAATTTATTTTCCACCGGACCCCTAAATTCATTACAATTCTTAATAAAAGAAAAAGTCAATAAAATTGCAACTAAATTAATTCCAATCATGATTTAAGAATACTCGAAAATCATAAAATATTTCATTTATAAGAAATAATTTTATTTGTTTTTTGAAAGTTGGAAGTTAAAATTATTAAAAAAAGTTGATTAATAGTTTATGCTTGTTTGTGATTTTTTAAAACTTACATGAGAATTACTAATTTTTGTTCTGTTTTTAGTATTATTTGTTTCTAGTATTATGTGATTTATACAAGCCACCATTTGACTTTACATAAGATATACACTCAAAAATATATAAACTTTGTAAAGTTACTATATTTAGATTTATAAAACAGTATGTGAAATCCTCTCTATAGCAGCTCGTACCTAAAATATTCTCAAAAGATTACTACATGTAAAAATCGTATAGCTCGATGAGGAGCAAAACAAAACAGTATTATTGAAGTAAAATTTTTATAGTGAGACTTGAGGAATATGAGTTGGGGTTATTAATAAAATTTAAATGTAACACAAGTTGCTAATTTACTTTTTTATTTGTAAATTCTTTTTTGATGAGCTCATTTCACAAACGTTTGGTTATGATACGGATTTATAAGCACCAAAAATCGTAAATAAGCACATAAATAAGCATACTTTTTCTTAAAATTAAGTTTATAAATTGGCATAAAAATTAAATATGCATAAAACATAAAATAAGCTTTTTAAAAAGCAATAACATTTTTAATAAAGGTGATAAAATACCGAATTAATTTATTAAACAAAAACAAATACAACAAAAAATAAGCATTTAAATTAGTTTTTATTTCTAAAAGAACAAATAATTAAATATATTTTTTTTTAATTTGTCAGCGAAAATTCCATTGTTTTATTACCGAGCACATTTTTGTAATTTGAAAAAAAAAATTTAATGAATATCATATTCAATAGGTCATTGTACTTTTTAGAAATTATTTCTAAAATCTTCAATTATTTCCGAATAATTCTGCAGGCACATTCCTGCAGAATTATTTGGAACCGTTGTATCTTTTGTAAAAGTCTCTTAAAAGTGCTGTTATTTAGTTTTGTTGGCGGAATATTAGAAGATACCGTTGCGTAAAAAATAATATGTGAAACAAAGTGAGCTTTGCACATGCGTAAGAAAATAAAATTATAAGGATACGATAATGTTTTGAAAACAAAATAGTTAAAATATAGATAATAATAAAAATAAGTAAATATGCACAAAAATGGCACAAAAAATAAATGCTTGATAAGACAAAATAAGCAAATAAGCACCAAAAAAAAATTTACCACGTTACTCCATTTGTTGTAAAATATGCATATAAAGTTATTTTGATCTGTCATTAAAAATGACATATGCCATGATTCAGAAATCCGCGCTTCATTTATTATAATACCACAAACAGGAATCAGTTATCTTTATTAATTGTTGGGATAATTAATTTAAAATTTTTATAGAACAATTTGTCGTTCTTAATTAAATATGTGAACACATAAGTCAAAATACAGAAAATAGTATAACGTTATAACACATTTGTCAGAAGGTAATTAATTCTGTCACTCGTCGTTTCGACAACTCTTCT